>MUZC01000362.1:39738-51640 GCA_002072015.1 Radix auricularia | reverse complement strand
AACGCTGAGGAGCGATGTACGACAGTCTACAGCAGTTAGTTTAGTTGAAAAATCGTGTTTTGATGAGCGCTGTAAAAATATTTAATATGATGACGTCATTGTTTGATGTGCATCGGTACGCAAAATACAACCCCTATTATTATTGACAAGTTAAGTTCGTGAGCCCACTCTCCTCAACGTCTTCGAAGTGTTACTAGGTAATATAGTAATATTAAAAGGAATTCGGGAAGGAAACTTTGGCTTGAAATTGCAGACGAACATAATTCTACAAGTAAGTAAGCCACAAATATTATTGTAGATGTTGTTTATTTAATTCAATCAAGAATGAGTCTAAAGTTGAAAAATCGTGTTTTGATGAGCGCTGTAAAAATATTTAATATGATGACGTCATTGTTTGATGTGCATCGGTACGCAAAATACAACCCCTATTATTATTATTATTAAATAAATACTTTGCGTACATTTCATAAAGTTTAATAATTCGTATTTATCAAAAATGGACAAGTTAGTTGGTCTCTTGAAAAAGGTTGGCGCCATAGGCGCCCAAAAAAAGGGGGCGCCGCAGGCGCCCCGGCACAATAATAAAATAATATAAACACCCAGTGGTGTGGTTTGTTAAAAAAAGGTTGGCGCCGTAGGCGCCCAAAAAAAGGGGGCGCCGCAGGCGCCTGGCACAATCTAGTTTTTTTTTATAGTGGCTTTTCGTGGGCTTGAACCCACGCCCCTCAGCTTGTGGGACGAGCGCACTATTGACTTCGCTACCCAGCCGCCTCATCTTTAGAGCAAGAATTACAAAAAATGTTTTTATCCATGAATGAATTATAAAAGAAAAGAAATGAACGCGTTGATGAGTTGCATGGCCTTTCAAGAAAAAAAATCGTGTTTAATACCATGTAACTTACTAAATAAAGAATTTGATCATCAAATAAATTCTTTATTGAAATGAATAAAGAACAGCTCAATATTGAAAGAAAAAGGAACCAGGTTTTTTATGGCTCTATGTACACAGGGCCGGTCTTACCAATTATCTTATCTTATCTTAGATAGACCGACGCTCCTTCTATGCAGAAGATAATTGCGTCCACAGACCATGAGAGATGATCTGTTGGCAAGTGATGCAGTGGTCACAGGCCACGCTATGAAGGTTCCACGCATTGTGGGGCCCTATGCGAAAAGGATTGCGCTGTGCCCAGTTTGGCTAGTGATAAGGAATTAATAAGGATATTAAGTGAAAATTTAGATAGGCGAGGCCTACAAAAGCGCGGGGTGCACTGCGCCTTATAGGTTGTAGTGGCCTAAGACCAACCCTGGCTGTATCTACACTACAAGTAGATGCATTATGTAAGAAAAACGGGGGAAAGGCCCCGTTGATCTATTAAAAGATATTTAACCGTATAAATTGGATAATTCTGTAACTAACATTATAAATAGGCAAATGTGGAGATCGTTGTCTGTTGATGTGTCAATGCACCCCCCCCCCTAACGACCGCAACGGTCACGGGACTGTTGATGATAACGATGAACATTATAATTTTGCTAAGACTTTTTTCAACAATTGCTTTCAGAGTATCTAGTTGTGAGAGGAGCTTCTCCAAATTGAAGTTGATAAAAAGTTATTTTCGTTCAACAATGAGTGATTTAAGACTACAAAACCTCGCAATTATGTCCATAGAACAAGATAGTACAATTAATTAAAATGTTGATAGCTTAATACACGATTTTGTCTACTATGAAAGTTAGGTAAGTAAATGTAGGCCTATAAATATGTTTACATACTAATGTATACAATTTCTTTGTTTATAAAAAATAATATATTTATATAAAATAAAACATATTAATTGATAATGTTTTTGGGTGTACATTGTTTTGTCTCATTTTGTGTGCGTGGGGGGGGGGACCCTGCGACCTCAAAAACTTTCTCTTGGCCTTTAAAAAATTATCTTGTCTTTTAAAAATGTGTATTTAAAGGTATATCATCTTATGCGGCATCTTTTATTACTGCTTAAATAAATAGGGCATGCAATAATTGTAAAAATGTTCCCACCTTTACTTCAGTTCAATTACAATTATTTATTCCTGTTTATTAATTTATTAAAAAAATAATATCATATGATTGTCTTAAGGGGCCGTTAATAAATGTTGTCACGCGATTTTGGCTGATTTTTCATCGCCTCCCACCTCTTATCTTCTTATCTTAGATACACACACGTTCCCTCTATGCAGAAGATAATTGCGTCCACAGACCATGACAGATGAACTGTTGGCGAGGGTTTCACGCATTATATCTGTATCTGTGAACTATTAATTTCTTTACAGTGTACAATGCATCTTTTTATTAACACTATGAACTAGATAAATAGAAATAGTGGGCAGAAATAAAGGACAAAATAATTTTAAAAACAAAACGCTATGTTTCGGAGATCAAAGTTGAAATTTTAGTTAAAAGATTATTTCTTTTGTCGATTGGAGCAAATTTGTCAAGCATTCAATGATGATTCAATGCAGACCACTGTCGAGATCTTACGCCGTGCTGACTGATGATTCTCTCCATTTCAATGATAAAGACGTAGGGCAGAGGCGTCACTATTATTGTTGTCGACCAATGCGGTAACCCACGGTGTCACCCCTTCACAGTCAATACTTTAAGACTCTATGGTAATACCCCATAGACCACCTCCGAGTCTGCCAGTGCCAAATAACGGGAACATACAGAATTTTACATTGTGATGTCATCCCTAGTGATGATGTCACCTGGTCCGCACCCCCAGTGACGCCTCTACTGCTGGGATTGTTTATAGATACAAATATATATGCCCTCTGCTAAGCTTGCCGACATATAGTATCTTGGTTTGGTTCATTTAGCTCTTAACCTTAAGGGTCTATTCACCTGGATGCAAAATATAAATTATTATTAGTAGTAGTAGTATTCTCTTTAAGTTGCGCTGCTGCGCGTATCTTTCAAAAATATTTTTAAAATTATGTCAAAATGTTTATTTAGCATCTTTGTTGTCTAAGAAAATTTGTAGATAAAAAATACTTAAGATGGTTTTGTAATTTAAATTTTGCACGCATCACGCAGGCGGTGCTTTTGTAATACTTTTATTCTAATAAAATGGACAATGATGGCATTCGTTGAACATGTTTGAACGCAAATTATATGGATGTATTTTACATAGGATAAGATGAGCGTTGGTCGGGTGCTTCAAAATCCCAATTCTAATTTAGAAATACACCAAAAATATGTGTTTGGTATAAAAATTAAAGATTTATAATTTAGAAGGCAAAAGAGAGATCCACAAATGCAGTGGCGGATTTAGCTATAGGGCAGGGGGCGGGTCGCCCCCCCCACGCCCCTGTTGGGTCTAAAATGGCACCCCTTAAGACGCCCTTAATGAACACTAAAAAGGTGTAACTAGAGCAGAAAAAAAGATTACTAAGCACGAAACTTTAAATCAATCACTTAACTGCAATACGACAATATTGGCTTGCTAAATATCGTATTTCAAAACTGCAATATCGGGTTTGGTCAGTCAGGAGTGTCGCTAAGTGTAAAGGAATAGAGAAGCATTGAAACGAATAATAGGCATGACGTTGTTTTAGCAAAACAGAGGACAAAGAGAACAACCTTGCTTTATTAATGGTAGTTGTAGAAATACTGGAAATTTTCGTTAAATGTTAAGTTTACTAGCCAACTATGATTCCACTTTGGACAGTCATCTAAAGTTTAAAAAGAAAAATGAAATTTTTTAAGTAATGATGTGGAAATTGATTTAATTCAATGATTTGCACCTGAATTATCAGCAGCGATTGATAATAAAGTTAGGTCTTCACATTTCTTTTCTTTAATTATTGATTAAACCATTAATATATCTAAAATTGATGAGATGTCACTTTACGTTCAGTTTTAAAATTAAGAAATGTTGATGAAAGATTAATAGGCTTGAATACTTTGGTAAACAGAAATGCTGCCAATCTGCATATGCTTAGAAGATTCTAACGGAACTACACATTACAAAAGCGAAACATTGATATCACAATCTGTGGAGGACAGGCATACGATGGCGCATCTGTGATGTCTGGAATTAAGAGTGGACTTAAAACTTTCACCCAATGTTGTCCCCATGTTTTGAATTTGGTCCCTATCGAAGCAATTTCTGTACACAGTAATGTAGAGTTGTTTTTTGGCACAGCTGAAAGGTTGTATGCATTCCTTTGGTCTAGTTTACCACGTCTACATACTATTAAAAAGATCATAAATCTCAATATGAATCAACAGTAAAAGCTCATAAATGACTTTCTGATACAAGATGGGAAAGCCATAAGCATGCAGTCGAAGCAGTTGTTGGATCATTCTCTGCTATTCTAGCCACTCTAGAAGATAAACATTTTGGTGAATCAACATAACATAAAGGAAGTGTCAGACCAGAAGCTGTGGGACTATCTGTTTTAATAACACAATATTCTTTTTGTTTTTTCTGATGCTATTTGTACAAAAGTTGGTTGATATTTTCGTGTTATCAAACCACTTGTAACGCAAGAGTATTGACATTGCAATTGCAAAACGATTGATCGATGTTGAAAGAAATAAGTTTGTTGAAAAGAGAAGCGATCAAGCTTTTTAAAATTCTGAAAGTAGATGTCTAATCATCTATTAACAAAAATTGTTCCGAACTAGATGTTAAAAACTAAATTTAAAGAAACTCAAATTTGCAACAAAAAAAAATGTATGCCAGGTGAACTTAGTAGAGATGAAAGGGCTGATGATCCAATTACTAGTTTTAAATCTGAAACGTACTGCACTATCTTGGATACACAATTCTGAAATAAATAGATGATCGATTTAATGACTTTAGGGCAGTGGCGTCACTAGGGGGCGGGGGGCGCCCCGGGTGACACCATTAGGGGGGTGACACCAAAGCCTAAAATTTTACTGTTGATTTTATGTCAGAAAAAAAGAAGACACATTTTCTTCATCTAGAAAGGAATACAATGAAATTACGTTAAAAGCGAAAAAAAATTATTTAAAAACACCAGTTTGTAAAAGGAATTATCAATAACCTAAGAGGACATAACCTTGGAGAAAATGTTCATTGGTCTGCAGAGGTTGCTAAAATGTATTCAGGCTAAAAACACAAATACAGTCCTCAAATTTTTTGGATGTCTGAGTTGGCACGTGGACTCTCGATTTCTTGAAAGCCACTTCATACTCCAGTGAATATTTGAGTTGTAAGCGTTAGTCGACATGTCAAATTTTAATTTTGAACAAACAAAACTGTGTGCCCTGTTTTTAAATACAAAGTATTCTTAAAAGCTATGAAGACATTGTGGAGAAATTTATGGATCACTATCGTAATTTAAGATTAATGCTCTATGAAAAAAATACAATGTGGGTTGATTCAGACTTTCGACGAGGTGATTCAGTTTGTCATTAATGAAGATTAATTCAGCGACATAGCCACCCACCCTGTTTGATATTTGTGCTGTATTTCTTGCATCGAGCGCTCATTGCGAACGTGGATTTAGCATAATGAATTCTAGAAAAGTATAATCTAGAAATATGTTGTAAGAGTTACATTTAGAGTTGCTTATGATGATTAAATCTTGTCAGAATGATGGACATCAGATCAACCTTGACCAAGTCTATAAAATATGTATCTTGTTGACAGACAGACACCAGTGTGCCCCAGAATACATTAGCGGCATATGGGTATGTTGGCATTTGGTTACGCAATAAACATATAAATGTATATTTCTGTTCAGCGGAACAGAAGTATAATTAAACAAACAAGAATTATAAATGTATATCTACAATATTATTTTGATTTAAACAATTTTTTTCTCATATATAGTATATCGATCAAATTGAAGCATGTATTTTTGAGGAGAAGCCAAAAATTTGCACACTGAAAATGGTAAACTGTTAAACTTTGCTGGGTAAAAGCGAAGTATGTCGACCGTGACGTCACGGTCATGGCGGCCTTCTTTGTTGTTATAGCACGTCCTTTAAAAAGCTTTGAAATGAAAATTCTATAGCTATACCTAACCCAAGCCCTAAACCTTCAATTTTTCGAAAATTCTAAAACTATACCTAACCCAAACCCTAAAACCTTCCTTTTTTTATAATCCTTTTAGAAATTATAGAACATTCTTTTCAAGCAACCGATAGCGTCGGGACGTCACGGTCGACATACTTCACTTTAGCCCTTTACTGCTGCACACACGTTTTTTTAAAATTATTATTATTATTTAGCACAACAACCGGCAAACCTTAAAGAAAACATTGATCCCCACTAAGCTGTTTAGTGCTTACAAACGCGGGTCCATAAAGAATAATATTACGCGTTATTTCGTATTTTTTTTTAAAAAAATTGTTTTTTAATGGGGTAAAGAATTGTTTTCCATATTTCAAATACTTTATGTCATTAACTGCTTTTATGTTTCGGGTGCTTGGCGGAAAAAATACGCTTTGTTGTGTTGTAGGGCGAGGAAGATGCTTAGGAGTTAGTCTGGATTTTTACGCTATTTTGGTTATTTACACACATCTCTCTCTCTCTCTCTCTACTGTTTTATCTTTTTTTTAAAAAACTTTTATTTTCATGTGATAAGGAATTGTTTTCTCTTTTAAACGTAATTCACTAGAGGGGAGCAAGAGGTGCTGATCTCACTGGGTGACAAAAAAAGGTAAAATTATTTATATTCCCTTTATTTGGCACTGGAAGACTGAGAGGAGTTCTATGGATTAGGAGCCGCACATAAATGACGTCACGTTCCTAAAAAAAAAAGGGGGGGGGAGGGTGTCACGCATCTATGACGATGTGAGACGAGAGGGAGGGGTGTGTTTAAAAAATGTGAAATCACCCCAAAACGCCAAATATAAGTAAAAGTTCCATTTAAATATTTGATTATTTACAATTTATTTAATGATGTTTTCAATGGTTCCACGCGTGTTATGATATTAGAGTGCAGACTTACACTAAATACAAATTTAAATGACAAAAATTAATTTGCCACATGAATAATTCTCATTTAGAAGATACGGAGTATTTTTTTTATTGGGGAAAAGGGGAGGGGTCTAAAAGTTTTGTGACGTCATGTCGGCAAAAAAGGGTGGGGTCTAAGTTTTTGTGACAAAGTATGACGCGGGGGGGGGGATCAACAACGTCGCGTGACGACATTTATGGACGCCCCCTTAAGTCATGAAGGGGTGACACCATGAGCTACCGCCCCGGGTGACACCAACCCTAGCGACGCCCCTGCTTTAGGGGCACAGCTATTTATTTCTATTGTATTGATCAATAAAAAATGTTGGAAGAAAATAAAGATTCTCTTCGAAGTGGATGCAAAATTTAAAAACACCCTTGAAGAAGCAATCGTTGAATATTATACCTTCAAAGATTTGTATGCATCACAACGTCCAACCCAACGTCCATTTTAACGTCCATCACAACGTCCATCACAACGTCCATCACAACGTCCATCACTATCTACAACTAGTGAGCTACAACTTAAAGTAAAGACTTTCTACCATTCTTGTTTGAAAAATTAATGTCATGAGGTCTCCCTAATTTGTCAATACTCTATACAAATTTACTTGAATCTTCCTGATAGCAATGATTGAAAATCATCACAATTATTTGCGCTCAAAAATGAAAAACCAACGCCTGTCTGGATTGGCAATAATTTCAAATAAACATGAGAACTTTGACTTTGAATCAACGATAAATCGTTTCGCTTCACGTAGAAAGGAATTTAAATAAGGCTCAGGGCTCTATACAAATTCGTATAAACTAAGTTTCTTTCTTAGATTAAAAAAAATATACTATTGAAATAAATATACGTCACTTTTTTGAAAACATATCTGTTTAAATTGTTTCTTCTGTCTCTCTTGTTCGATGATTTGGAAAATTTACTAAATTAGTAGGCTAATAATTATTATTTCTAGGGCTGCATAAATTAATGATTAATTTCTCGAGTACTCATTAAAAATGTTTAAAGATTAAATTATTTTTAACGATTAATTGACCCATCACTTACAAATAATTGGAAGACAACCAAAAAAAAAAATAATATAAAAAAATTATTTTAAAAAAATATAAAAAATATTTTTAAAAAAAATAGCACCTGATAAATGATGATTTTCCTGAAGATTACACGTACATTTTGGTTTTAAAATATTGATTGGCGGGAATGTTCAAAATGTTGATAAAGTTTGCCTACTTATCAAAACAAATGAAAAGCGTATTAAGCTAATGGTAGTAATGGCGTTTGACTCAGAGACAGAAATGATGACAGCTCTTCTGATGATTTTTTTTTGTTTTTTTTGTTTTTGAGTCCCATAACCTCTTTTTCAGAGGTCGTAGGGGATTCTAATGTTTCCATTAGAACATTCTCGGGCTTAATAGACACTGGCGGCGCCCATCCCTCTCCAGGTCAGCGGAGGACTTTCTTAGTGTTAGTCATTTCTCAACATTTTATGGTGGCTATTCGTGGGTTCGATCCCATGCCCCTCAGCTTGTGAGGCGAGCGCACTATTGACTTCGCTACCCAGCCGCCAATTACTGATGAATTACTGCATTACAAAATGGAGATGAAAGTTTTGTAATCCATTAATCCTGTACAATGGTGGATAGTTAATGAACACCAATATCTGATCATGTCATTCCTTGCCAAGACCATTTTGAGCATACCAGTTACATCAGTTCCATGTCAGTGATTGTTCAATTCTGCTGGTTATATTGTCAATTAGACCCGCTCATCACTTGAACCAATTAATGTCAACACACTTTTGCGTAGTTGGTTAATTAAAAGTTGATATATAAAGGAGACATTCTAGTGTTATTTAGATTTTCAACAAGAACGTTAAATAAGTGTTACTTATGACATCATAAATTAATTTTTTTGGCTTTAATGGAAATTAACGATTAATTAATCGTTAATTTGTCAAAATTTAAAAATTAAATTTAAATTAATCGTTAACAGCCCTAGTATTTACCCAATGATCTGTTATTAGTAAAATTTTCGGCGCCCCCTGAAATTCTCCTGCCCCCCCCCCACGCGGACAAAGCTAAATCCGCCACTGCACAAATGAGATAATTAGTGAACTGCATATAAAAAACCTCAGCGCCCGACCCACGTTTTTAGTCATATTAAATCAATGTACTTAAACTTATAATTTTTAATTTATTTTCTTCTTTTTAGTCCACTTAATTATAAAAAACTTGGTTTATTAAATCTTTTTTTTTTAACGTCTATTTTTATTTGTCTAGAATGTTCCATTAAGTATTATTATCTTCACATATAATTTTAGCCAAACCTTCTAGATCAGTACAATTTTTTTTTTTTGGTTATTATTATTTTTTTTTTATAATAGAAAAACTTATGTACACAAAATCCCTATGTATACAATTCCGGGCATCATTGAAGGCATAGAGTAAACGTTTCCAGGAGTCTAAAACAACAGAAAATAAAAATATTACATTGCGGCAAGTAAACGTCCAGCGTGTGTTCAAGTGTTAACTTATTCCAATAAAACTGTCTTAAGCTTTTGCGCATCGCAGGGCTACAGTTTTCGGATCAATGCTTTTTTTCCCATCATTTACATGAGCCATGCAGTATAATTAAGTAGGCAGAGTCATTGAAGATCATGCTATTATTTTATCTCGCAAATTATTTTCAAGCCGTCGATGAGTGCCGCCTTGTTGTTAAAAGTTGGCACTTCTGACATGCCTTTGTCCAACACCCTCAGCTCATAGATTTCGGCTTCTAAATATCGACTGTAAACTTAAGATGAGCTCCCATATTAGTTTTGTAGTAAAGGCTTTTTTCATCTTCGTGTCTTGAGTAAGTCCTCAACTGAATATGCGAACAACAAAGGTCACAAATGTACAGAGAATCGAGTCTGTATTATAATACAACAGTAGTCTATGGGGATACGTCAAAGTCAAAGCCAACTGCAGAGATTCCAGAAATTACAAAACGCTGACGCACGGATTGACTTGAAAATTAGAAAATCAGACCACATTAAACCGGCACTTACGGATCTACACTGGCTTCATGTGGCTGAAAGAATAGACCATAAGATTATGTCACAATCCTATGTCAGTATGGACGGATCGGCGCTGCAGTATTTAAAGGAATTAACCTCGAAATAAAATAAAAAATAAGAAAATAAAACTCTGAAGGGAATGCTTTCTTCTACACAGTCCTTTCTGAAAGTTCTCGGAGTGGATGAACACTGAAGGAATTCCCTTGACGTGTACTCCTTTGAATAGACAGCATCAAAATTGTGGAGCAATCTTCCGAAAAGCGTATGAAAAAAAAAAGAATGTTCTTTTATTTGATAGAGTTTTTAAATAACAGAGCTCATGGAGCATGTAAGTTTAGCATGCATGGATAGTATTCATTTATTTATAATCTTAAAGGGTCTCCATATCATACTTAACTAATTAGCTTTTGCGGCGAACTCTATTTAATTTTGGCAGGTATTTGAAATTTGTTTAGACCTTTACCAGAATATGCATCTTCTGTATTACGGAGTGGCCGGATATGGTTTTTTACTATTTGCTGGATCCGGATAGTATTGCTCTAATATTTGCCGGATCCTGATATATCTACATTTCAGTGTAAGAATTAAGTATTTTAATACTTTCTATTTAGTATTTAATACTATTTGTTAAAATATTTATTATAATTCAACTTATGGAGAGTATCTCCTATCTACAATTACAGTAGGTGAATTTTACAATGAATTGAGTAAACGAAATTGAACAAAGTTCAACGAACTGAGTAGTGTGTTCCAAGCGAACAATGTTGGACTGAGTGTGTAGTGTGGTGTACAAGAAGTCGTGATCTAGAGACATAATAAAAACTGGTATGATATTCAGACATTTTAAGTTTAATATGCTGTTTGTTATCTTATGTAGTAAAGTAATAGCTGTACTTGTAACTTTTTAACTTAATATCAATATACATTATTTGCAATGTATGTCTCGTCCGACTCGTCCTTCCGTCCCGTCCTCGACGCTATGCGATGTGACTCGCGATTTTTTTTAAAGTAGAAAATTTAGACATCAAATAATATTTTAAATGTTGGTTTCGAGGTAAACGGTGTGTGTGTGTTTTCGCCATAAAATATCGTGACGGCGTGACGTAATTAATTGAGCCTTTATTAATGTGTAAAGGGAACGGAAAAAAAAATGAGCCATGGTTTGTTTGATGTCATTAATATTATTATTTTTGTTTAATTTTAAATTCCGTTTTTGTGTATGCGTGCACTTCAATACTATGTACGTAATTCTAAATATAATTTTCTATATCAATGTATAACATCTGTTATTTGGTTTATGAGATTTAAAATAGATTTGTGTCTGGTTGTAAAGTTTTGATGCGTTTTGAACTACAAAGCCATTTTATTACTGCAAAAAGAGTTTGTCAACTTATGCTTCAGTTTAGCTTTTGTTTTTATTTTATACTCTACGAGGTTTTGTTTTTCTTTTATATACTACGAGGTCATGACGGCTATAGAATGCAACCTAGCCACCATCCATGCATCTCATTTCACACAGTAGCTACAGCATACTTCCAGAAACATACTATTGTGCTCTACAAACTTTTATTTCTGCTGTAAATGCATTCGTCATACTCAGTGGCGTAGCTAGGGGGGGGGGCGGTGGGGGGCGGTCCACCCCGGGCGGCACTCATCTAAAGGGCGGCATTTGTGGGCATTTTAAAAAAAAATAGAGCCATTTCCGACAAGCGCCCTTTTTCTTTTGAAGGGGGGGGGAACCAAGGTCAAACAAAAATACTCTTAATTTCGAATCTTAATAAACGGCTTCCCGCAACATCTGCTTTTATTACATTGTGGTTGTTATAACTAACGCAAACCCGTCAAAAACTAAAAATC
>MUZC01000362.1:5264-39723 GCA_002072015.1 Radix auricularia | reverse complement strand
AAAAAAAAAAAAAAAAAAAAAAAAAAAAAGGTGGGGGAGAATCGATTTGTTTGAATGAAAAATTAAGCGGTACAAATGCGTCACAAAAGGCGCTATTATAAGAAAACTGCAACATAAAACAACACATCACCACTGGGCCTAATAATGTGTACTATTAATACCAGCACGACCGTTTTTTGTGGAATTTCGACATGCGCAGAATGATGCGCTAACAAGTAGCTACATGACATGGCGCATCAAATATTGTGTTTAACTTGCAAGTAGTAATTTACATTAATGTTTCAATTTTAGAAAATTATTTTAAGGTAACTTTCCAAAATTTAATGTATTTTTTTTATCGCATTAAAGTAGCACACATAATTTGTGTTTTTCATTAAAAGATTGTTATTCATAAAAAATGCTACGTCTTTCTAATTAAAGCAATGCGTAAATAATTTGAATTTTTCTATTTTATGGAAAATTATTAAGATTTAGCGCAAGAACATTAAAATATTCAAATTTTCCCTTTAATAAGCATTGCTATAACATGAATAATTTCGAAATCGATATATTTTAAAATTTCAAACGTCTTGGGAAAAAAATGACATCTGAATTAGTAACTAGTAAAACGAGATCAGATGCTGGAACTTTACTCAGTTCACTGCAATATTTTTCTTTTCTATAGTATCTCAATTTAGGGGAACCCGTTTGCTTTAAAATAAATAATGTCAACCCATTTCATGGAACAAAGTTATGTGCTAATACAGAGCGCTGTTATAGATTCTAGAAAGTTGGGGATATCAACTGAACGCCGTGCTGGAAGGAGAATAAGTATGAGTTGAGAAAATTCAGGAGACGGTGTTCTATCTTTAGAACAAGACGTACAACGAGAAATGTTTTTATCCATAGATGCAATTATAAAGGAAAATAAAAGAACCCGCTGATGAGTTGCTTGTCCTTGCAAGAAAATATTCGTGTATAAGTCCATGTAATCTACTAATTGAAAAATGTTACCATCAAATTAATTTCTTTACTACCATTGACAAAGAACAGTTCAAATTAACGAAAAAGGTTCCAGGTTTTTATGGCTGTACATAGGGCCAATCTTTGCAATTGCGGAGCCTTATGCAGCTTATTATGTGAAAATGGATTCGCGGGGCCCAGTTTGAGAAGGGATAAGGTATTAATAAGGATAATAAGTGAAAATTAAGATAGGTGGGGCCTATGAAAGCGTGAACCCACTGCGGCCGCATAGGTGGCAGTGGCTCAAGACCAGCCCTGGCTTTACCTACACTACAAGAAGAGGTATTATGTTAGAAAAACAGGGTGGGTGGATGCCCCCTTGATCTATTAAAATATATTAAATGGCATGTTGGAAAATTCTTTACCCCACATTATAATTTTGCTATGAATGTTTTCAACAATTGCTATCAGTGTTCTAGTTGTGAAAGAAGCTTCTCCAAACTGCAGTTGATAAAAAAAATTATCTTCGTTCCCCAATGAGTGATTTAAGACTACAGAATCTTGCAATATTGTCTAAATATAGAACAAGATATTACAAATAATTCAAATTTTGATAACATAATACACGAATTCTCTATTATGAAAGTTAGGTAAGTAAATGTATAAATATGTTTACATACTAATGTATACAATTTCCTTGTTTATAAAAGAAATCATATAGTTATTTAAAAAAAGCATATTAATTGTTAATAATTTTTGGTGTACATTTGGAATATGTTTTTGTCTCATTTGGGGGTTTGGGGCGGCGACCTCAACAACTTTCTTGTGGCCTTTAACAAAAACATCTTGTATTTTTAGGTATTTATAGGTATATCATCTTATTCGGCATCTTTTATTAATGTTTACATAAATATGGCATGGAATTGTTAACATGTTCCACACCTTTTACTTTTAAAATGTACTTCCTTTCAATTATAATTATTTATTAATATTTGTTAATTTATAAAAAAACATAATACGATTGACTTTAGTGGCCGTCCTCAAATGACGTCACGCGATTTTGGCTGATAATTCACCCCCTGCCCCCCTAGTCACACATCGTCACAAAAACTTAAACCCCTTCTTCAATGTGACATCACGATGCCCCCCTCCCCCAATAAAAGCCCCATATTCCATTTGAAAATGAGCATATTTCCTAACAATTTTTTGTCATTTAAATATTTGTTAGTGTATGGCTGCACTCTAATATCGTAACACGTGTGAAACTATGTAATCATATAAATAAGTGGAACTTTTATTTAAATTTGCGCATTTTGATGTGACTTCAAATGTGTGACACCCTCATCCCCCACATGTGTGACGTCAAATGAGTGACCCCCCACCGGTGCGTGACGTCATTAATGGGCGGCCCATAAAAGGGCGCAAATTGGAGACCGCCCTGGGCGGCAAAAGCTCTAGCTACGCCACTGGTCATACTCATAAACTAGAACTAGATCTACAGTAAGCTGAAAAATTCAAACAAAATGTCAACAATGACGTAACGTTCAGTCAGGTCACAGGGCCCAGCAACTTGAATGTTAATGTCCGCTAGGCGGCGGTCAATGTTTCCCCTAAGGTTCGATGATTGTGTGCAAAGTAAAAAAAAAACTGGCGTGAGCAAAGTTGCACCGCATCCATTTTTTGTGCAATACTACACAATTTGCAGAGTGGTTATTCTAAACCACTGCGTGTCGTCGGCCATAGAACTGCGCGGCCGCGCAACAATGCAGCTAAAAGGGAACATTGGCGTGGTAGTACCTTTTTAATTGGTAAACTTTACATACTGACAAGTTTGTATATCTTAATAAAAATCAATTTTTCTGGTAGGTCTTCACAAGAAATAAAAGGGAATGGAAATGGCGCGAGTTTGTTAATTTATTTTAGCAAAGTGCGTCAACACTCGTGGGGGATGGTAAAATATTAACAGTTATTACATCACCAACCATTTACAAATCAAACCTTTAACTTTTAAATTTTAAATCAAGTCCAAATCATGTTCAACCCCTTGTTTTGTACAGATTCAAAATAATAAAAAGATAATAAAATATTCTTTTATTTTAAACTTTCACTTATTTTCTTTTTTACAGTAAATATCTTTAAACAACTAAAATATACTTTTAATATTTTTTTTAATAGACTAGACACTTTTTAACATGATCGTGATTGGAGAGGAGGAAGGAATGAGAGGAAGGGGGTAGATTTTTTTTTTTTAAATGAAGAAACAACAATACCAAAAACAACAACATTGGCTCGTCGCAACAGGTAACTAGTGAATATTCAATCTCTTTTGGGTCGAGCCGTATTAGGCTTTAAGACCCGGTTCAATCTATCGCAAGCGAGCCTCATCATGCGGGCATCGCCATAGAGGTAGTCCTCTGCAGGTACTGCAACCTCACCTTGTAAAACCCTGCCCAACTCGGGGCAACTTTCTGGTACGTGGACCACCGTCTCCTCGGGGTAGCCACACAAGCGACAGGCCAGTTCACTTCTGTGGTCAAACTTATACAGGTAGCTTATGGCACAGGTTGCTGTCTCCCTCCCAACTATCTCTATAAACGACTGCAACCTGGATGATGTTGACAGTTTTACATATCTGGGATCAAACATCTCGAGCACCCTCTCACTGGAGGATGAGATAAGCGGCAGGATAGGGAAGGCAGTAACTGTTATGGCTAGACTGTACAAAAGAGTCTGGTCCAATGCCAAACTCACATCAAGGACTAAGCTGCAGGTATACCAGGCCTGCGTACTGAGCACGCTCCTCTATGGATGCGAGAAATGGACCACTTATACCAGGCCTGAGAGAAGGCTCAATAGCTTCCAGCTCAGATGCCTGCGCCGCATCTTTGACATCAAATAGCAAGAGAGAGTCCACAACACAGAGGTCCTGGCTCAAGCAAGCATGAGCAGCATTCCATTTCTATTAAGCCAAAGACGTCTCCGCTGGCTTGGACACGTCAAGAGAATGCAAACTGGTTGCATACCCAAAGATGTGCTATACAGCGAGCTGGCAACAGGGAAAGGGTCGGTTGGTCGGCCATGTCTCAGATACACGGACATATGCAGGAGAGACATGAAAGTAGCCAACATTGATATACAAAACTGGGAAAACCTAGCTGAGGATAGGACCACATGGCGGGATATAATGAAAGAAGGATCACTAAGAGCAGTGGAGCAATCTAGGGAAGAAGCAGTTGGAAAAAGAGTGAGGAGAAAGGCCAGACAACACTGCCCAACTACATTCGTGTGTGTAAAAGCAGAAGAGACTGCTACTCAAGGATTGGTCTCATCAGCCACACCAAGAGCTGCAAATAATAAAAGATAAATATATAGTCTTTCGTAGACGGACAGCTGCCATACAGGTAGCTTCGTATTGGACAATGATCAGTCCTCATCCGTGTTATGAGTGTCTGATTACTACTTTCAAGATTCGACCAAGGGGTCGCTCATACTCGGTCGCGGCATTCTCTGGTAAACTTTTCTGGCCGTATTCCCTTTTCCCAGCCCTCAAGCCATTTCTCTCTGAAATGGTCTTTTAGCCATGATCTGCCCCCAGCTGGGTCATAGGTTTCTCGGGTTGGGGCTGAGCTGCACCTTCTTTCGCTAGCGTATCGACCCTGTCTGAGTGTGCCTCGCCACAGTGCCCAGCGATATACTGTAGAACTACTCTGCCGCCACGTGCCAGGATTCCACCTACTATCTCCAGAATGACACTGACCGTCTTGGATTCCAGAGAGGATCGACCCACGGTCTCGAGCAAAAACCGAGAATCGGTGAAGACCACGACGGTCGGGAAAACCTTTCTCTTTGCTAGACGTCAGCGTACCTCCTTCAAACCCCTGTGGATCGCCTCCAGTTCGGTGTCGTGACTACTGTTTGCGGATCCACACGGCCCCGACAGTTCGATACTATCGGGTCCAGGTTGGGGGTATTGAAATAGCACACCACATCCACTTCTGCCGTCTCTGAAACGTGAGCCGTCTGTAAATAATTTTACCCCACTGTCACCATAGGTGTCGATCGTTCTCAGAGTCTCGCCTCACAAAAGCTCGACGGGACTGGCTTTTGTCATCGCAGTCTTTGCCAGTGTCAGGTGGGTCAAGGCTTTCATGTGGTCCTCGAGCAGGAACCAGTTGCATGCGTTACCTGTATTTTGGTAGGGGGGCTGAATTTTCTAGTTCGTTGACCGCATCCCTGAAGGATGGTCGTTTCAGTCGTGTCCTCTTAACCCAGCGGTATTGTAATTGATAGCAGGGTTCGTCATGCTCCAACCTACGGTATCGCTAAACCGTGGTCATAATTACTTTTTCTCGCCTTATTGCCAGGGGTTCTACGTTTCCCCTAATTTCTATCGAGGCGGTTGGTGTGGTACGTAACGCCCCACGTAACTAAATAATGCCGGCGTATTTGAAATACTCGTTAACTTCCTGCGATTGGTTCATTCAAAGAACCATTTTTTAAAAAAAATTATTTTATTTTTAAAAAAATTTAAATTATTTTTTTATTCAGAGGAAAAAGTTGTATCAAAATTAGGGCTGATAACGATTAATTTAAATTTAATTGTTAACTTTTGAAAAAGTAAAGAAACCGTATGATGCACACTTTCGCAGTATCGTGCTTGCTCTTTGTAACCGTTTGACCCATTGGCCAACTTCATTAGCTGCTTCAGTACACGCAACTACCCAGAGGCCTGTTTACAAATATCACTGGATACTGGAATTTTATGTCACGAAAACCAAGGACTGCACAATGCAGAACCAGGCCTTAACATCTTAGCCTTTCTTGTAGATATGTTAAGCTTACGAAAAAGTGGGTTAAAATCGATCCAAAGTTTTTTCGGCAAGGTCACACGGTCGGTCGCACGGCTCTGACACCATAAGTTAATATAAATGATTTAAAAACCAGTTAACTTGCAATAATAAGACAGTCCCAAAATGCTACAATAAAAAAAATAAGAAGAAAAACGAAATGAAACAGCCGCAACTTTTTAGGTAGGACAAGAAAGAGGTGGAATCTTTTGTTTTAAACGAAATAAAGCCTTGGCCGTTGACATACCGACACCTGTAAGCCGATGAGACTAACCCCACCTCTCTTCACCCTCCCCGACAGTTGGGGGAGGAGGGGGATACGATTTTTCTTTAAAATATAAAAAATAAATTATGTTTTAAAAGTCTTAGATTTAATATTTTTGTTTTATTTATATTTATCAAAAGTTTGCAAACATGGATAGCCATGTTAATATATGGAACCTTAAGACAGTGCTTCTCAAAATGGTGGTCCGTGGACCTGTGACGGTCCGTGGGCTATCCACTGCCGGCTCCCAGAAGTTATCAAGAAAAGAAAGACAAATATATTAAAGTCCCTTATTTGCAACCATTATTACTAACCCTGTAGCAGTGGTCCCCCACCCCCGGACCGCGGACCGGTACCGGGCCGTGGAAAAATTTTCCGGGCCGCCAAAAGATCATGATTTTTTAAAAAATTTTTTGTCTACAGAGGTGTTTTTCTATCTTGATTGTGCTTTTTGCCATACCAGAGACAAAAGCTTGTATCCCATTTTCAACACTTTTATAACCACTACTTAAGTAATATTAATAAATAACTTCAGTATTTGTGTAAAGGCTTCAGTTATGAAATAGATGTTTGTGGAAGCCTGGTGGAAGCCATCTGTACACAAGCAATATTTACGTTAAATGCCCACCATGTATCGAGCGTTGATAACACGCGCTATGCTACTGCACCCAGGCTAACAATTAACGCGTGAATTAAGTTCTAGCAAATAATTGTAAGATCTTGATGTGATTAACATGTTGTTCTTCTTATTATTCATCAATGCTTTATTATTGTTCGTTTTTTTCTTTGGTGTGTATTGACAAAGACTCTTTGCGGAGTCATTTTTGAGGAGACCAAAAAAGTCTTGAAGCGTAAAGATTTATTGAAACTCCTGGTCGCATATGTAACAGTCTGAAAAATAAAGATTAGACCGCAAATATTGAGCCATGGGTTATATACAATCAATTGGTTACTAATTGAAGTCAGGTTGGTCAAATCCTTTCTGTGTTATTTATTATCACTAAAAGTTACTTGTAGCAGTCAGTTCAGCGAGATAACACATCAACCATTACGCTCTATTTTCGAAATACCACATAAAAATAGTCTAAAACAACAGTCAGATAGACATAGGAATAAAACAATTTTCTTCTATCATATGCAAGAACAAACATATACAAATCCTCCTTCCAGACTTGAATTGGGGCGTGCAAGGGTTTGCATGCCTGAACAAGCGAGGATAAACAGCACACTATCAACATTCAAGACTATAATAAAAAATCTACTATAAGGCATAAAGTCGTAAACCGTAGATAAGTGTAGGACGCAATAATCTTCCGTATAGATAGAGCGTTTGAACTAGACAAGATTTAAGATATGATAAGAACTGCTGGTATAACAACAAACTACCGCGGTTTTATAAAGTTATTGTCTTACACACCTTCTGTACTACACATTCTTCGTCTTAGACACTGTCGGTGCTGCACACTGTTGGTCTTAAAAACCATTGATGTTACACACTAGTTGCAGGCAATGGGCACAAGATTAAAGGAGGATAACACGATGACGCCGATGCGTGCCGCCCTCCACTAATGAAATGATGAATAATTGAATCCACCAACTGGCCCACAACCCCCCCACCACCACCACAAGTTGTGGCACTGGGTCCACCCTGACAGCCTAATGACTTAAATTACATCTTGCTGCACAGACAGGAGCAGGGGTATTGCGTGTCAAGGGATAAAATCTCACGTGCCTATGCAGACATGGACACTTGTTTCATTTAAATTACTTTTATAATAGCATTGAAGTGGTTATCCTAATATGATTTTAAAGGTTTTTGTTTTGTTACTGTAAGGATGGAATGGGAATCGTCTGTTACGTTTGTTTATCACCAACTAGGATTTTGATTAATCCAAATGCAATAAAAGGTGAGTTTTTAATATCCTATATCTACGGAAATTTCCTGCTCAGCCATCAACACTGCAATATGTTTGATGTGGTATCAAATTAAGGGAAGATACTTTTAAATTAAAAGAAACTCTTGACACCAAACTCTTTATTTTTAGAAAGGTTGACGTAACGAAGAGTGTGAAAAAATGGTGTCTTATATTGTATGTTAAGTTAAGAAAAGTAGAGCGTATTAGTTGAGATCCTGAAATTTTTTGAAAATTTGTAGGGTTCACCTTAGTTGATACTTTGAAGGCAGAGATCTGACGAAAGGTATGTAATTTAATAGCGACACAAGTCAGGGTTGCTAACAAAATAAATATAACGTTTAGATCAGTAGTTTATCTTTTTAAAATTATGTTAAAGTGTTACAGTTACAGCATTTCATTAAAGCAATTTTATTGATACTCTGAAGCTAAAATAATTTCTCCAGAAGCCACACGTTTCTCTGGTTCAGCAAGTCAAATTATCACGTGATTCCTTTGAATTATCAGCGCCAAAGTTGAGAAAGTCTTCTGAAATAATTTGAAGTAGTGTGAAAAGCAAGAAAAATTAAATTAAAAAATAAAGGTTCTTTAATTTGATAAAATATTTTGAACATAACCGCGCAAGGAGCATATTATTGTTTTATAAGAGTGCATTCATTCATAAGCCATTCAAATACTTCAAATAGCATACAACTAACAGTAGTAAACCTCTGTACTCTATAGTAACTTGTTATCAGGGTTGCCAACCGTCCGTAAATTTACAGACAGTCCGTAAAGATTTATCGTAAAAATCCGTTAAAAAATTAAGACGTCCGTTAAAAAAATGACAAAACGTAAAAAAAAATCAATAAAAAAGTTTTGTGATACCCATTTTCTTAATTCAATTTTTTATATATATTATTATTGTTTAAGTGGCATCCCGCTTTCTGGACAGCTAGGAAAGTACAAACTTTAAATCACGCGATAAAATGTTCATTGGTTATCAAACTAAACTATAGCTGCAAAAGGTAGATGATCCATCGACTGTTAAAAAGTTTTATCTCGATTTTCTTGCATTTTATAACATTGCAGTCGGTGCAATCCAAAAAAGAATGCCTATTAGCAACGGAGTGCTTAAGCTAATGTCTGTACTAAAACCCACTTAGAGAATTACAGTGGAACAGTCGGAAATGTTGGAACTGGTCCAGCTTTTTCCACAAATTGTGTCTCCAGCAGATTTTGATTGTTTAAAGGTCGAGTTTATTGACTACAAAGTTGCGGATTAAAGCATAAGTAAGGCCGACGGAGGTTATGAGGCTCTCTGGCACCAAATTGGACAAATGACAAAAAATATCGAGATCAAAGAGTACATATTTCTGCTACTTTCAAAGTTTGCACAAACAATGTAGGCGCTCCCATATGGAACAGCCTGCCATAGTTTCTACCAATTTTCAAACACCAACTTTTTTTATTACTTCGCTTTTATAGTTAGTAATATGTTTTTAATTATTTTTAAACCAGATTGATAGTGGCGTTTTCGCGTTGTCACTACTTGTCACATGATAAGCAAATTTTCATATAAACAATAAAATTCATTGTTAAATAGACTAAAGCATTTTTTTTGGTATGTTCATAATGCTACAGACTTTGGGGGTTGTATATTTCAGACGTTTAAGTAGGGTTCAATAAGACTATGCCCGCCTCTGTAAATAATCTATTCCTAGCACTTTCATGTAAATATACCATCCCAAACACAGCCCTGTAACAAGACCATCCACAAAACTGCCCATTAACTAGACCATCCCCAACACTGCCCTTTAACTAGACCATCCCCAACACTGCCCCGTAACTAGACTATCCTCAACACTGCCCTTTAACTAGACCATCCCCAACACTGCCCTTTAACTAGACCATCCCCAACACTGCCCTGTAACTAGACTATCCTAAACACTGCCCTTTAACTAGACCATCCCCAACACTGCCCTGTAACTAGACTATCCTCAACACTGCCCTTTAACTAGACCATCCCCAACACTGCCCTTTAACTAGATCATCGCCAACACTGGCCTATAACTAGACCATTGCCAACACCGCCATTTAACTAGACCATCCCCAACACTGCCCTGTAACTAGACTATCCTCAACACTACCCTTTAACTAGCCCATCCCAAACACTGCCCTTTAACTAGCCCATCCCCAACACTGCCCTTTAACTAGCCCATCCCCAACACTGCCCTTTAACTAGCCCATCCCCAACACTGCCCTTTAACTAGCCCATTCCCAACACTGCCCTTTAACTAGCCCATCCCCAACACTGCCCTTTAACTAGACCATCCCCAACACTGGCCTTTAACTAGACCATCCCCAACACTGGCCTTTAACTAGACCATCCCCAACACTGGCCTTTAACTAGACCATACCCTATGGCGGATTAAGGGGGGGCTGAACGGGCTAAAGCCACGGGCCCCCGACGGTTTGGGGGCCCCCGAACTTTTTATATTTTATAATAAAAGTGTACAAATGTTTGCACGAACCCTTGAAAATATAATAAATTAATAAATACTATATATACAACTTATCGCGTTCAGACATGATAGTATTGATAGTACTTAATAATCGAAAAACTTTAATTGATTCACTTCGCATGATATAAAATATAGTTTATATTTTTAAAATTTTCCATTTTCGAGAAGTTCCGCTGGCCGTGTGGAGATAGTACAGGCTCGTGGTGCTACCGGTGTCGGGTTCCATTCCCAGCAAGGGCAAATATTTTTTTTTCTTTTCACACTCAATTATAAATACCGCGAACACATCAAACAGTTATTTCTTCTTGTTCGTTTTTTTTTTCATTATTAAAATTTAGTTACAGTCTTATATTAGCTGTTAACAATCATTTTATTTTAAGAATGCTGGCTGGATAGGGCCCCCGTTTGATTGCAGCCCGGGCCCCCGTGCAGTCTTAATCCGCCCCTGACCATACCCAACACTGCCCTTTATCTAGACCATACCCAACACTGCCCTTTAACTAGACCATCCCCAACACTGCCCTATAATTAAACCATCCCCAAAACTGCCCTTTAACTAGATCATCCCCAACAAATGCCCATTAACTTACCCATTCCTAACACTGACGTTTCATTTCAACAAGTCTTTTGCAGTAGAGACGTGAGCTGCCGATCAACGACAGTAACCCTGGCACCATGACGTAACCAACCATCAACTCTTGCACAGCCATGTTTCAGGCATTTGAGTAACCCTCTCTGGACGTGACCTTTGCCCTCTGCATGCGTTAAGTGGATATCTAAGATGGAGAAGAGAAGCGTGGTTATACAACAAATGTTTGAGGAGTTGCCCAGTGCCCCCAACCTGCCGAAAGTTACCCCCGTCAAACCAGGGAAAGTAAAGTCTGGAGTCTTAAATGTAAGTTATTTAAGGTTGCTAGTCTCCCCTCCTCTGTGACTGCCTTTATTACGGACTCTTAAGTTTCACTTCCAAGTTTTAGTACTCCCCCATTCCACTCTCATTTTAAAATTTAGGTAGTCTATATGTTAACAAATTTAAGAGGAGAAAAAAATCTGTTGAAAAAACTCTTTAGGTCTATAGCTATGAAGTCTCTACATTAGCTATAATGCACTTTTTTGATGTCACTGTAATAAACAATCATTAACTTGATTTTAGCTTTAGAGGGGATCTAAGTATGCATTTAACTCTGAAAATTCTACGCTTCTTTATAAGAAATGTCTAGTGTCTAGTGGGGCTTAATGCTCCAAATATTTTCATTTTAAAAAAAAATCCATTTTCTATGTTAGTCCAAGAAAATAAAAAATAATTAAAAAAACAACAATGGTGTGGCTTTTTAAGGGGTGGGTGGAAGGCGACAAATAATACATCGCATCATTTATTAACATCTGTCTGCCGTCTGCTGACATTAATTTTCCATTTAAAAAAATTTATATCCATAACTTTTGAATTTTAAAACACTCTTTTAATCATTTTTTTTTAAAATTGAAATAACTGGTGACATTCTTAAAACAATAATTGTGTTTACTTTGTTATTTTTTAAAGAAGAAAATGTTCGGGTTTTTATTAATGTATAAACAACTGGATTTTGCATCTGTGTCTTGTGGTTGTTCAAGAAAGATCTCAGGCGCCTGCCTGTCTCTGTGCTCTCTGTGGCATCTGGCTCTGTTAGCGTGGCGTCCAGTGAATCAGCCAGGGGGACAGCATCACGTTCTGTGGACCTGGTCAAATCAAGGAAGCAGTCCATCAAGAGACAGGGATCGACAAGTGCCAACCAAAACAAGATGCTCCCAGCTACTGCGATATCGTTGTATGGGTGAGTCGATATTGTCACGTATTACGAATTGAATTATATCTATTCTAATTTGTATTGGCTTGTCTAGGGGAACGTGACAATAGAAAAAAAAACCGTTGTGTCACTATCTTAAGTCTGAATTTAACCACAGACTTACAATGAATAACACAAGAAATCGGAAAGTAAANTTATTTTTTTCGACACACATAACGTTGTTTTTATTAAAAATGGGTTCGATTTATCACTACCCTACTTTCCAGATGCGTTTACATTCATTTTAAAGTTGAATTTGAGACCCAAAACCAAAATAAAGTTATTCCTATTGTGCCTACCCCGTAGCGTAGCACGGGTATTTTGCTCGTAATTTTATATTACTCTTTCAGTTTTAAGAAAATTATTGTAAGGTACATTAGTAAAAAAATAATAATTTATTTTGTTTTTACTGCATTAAAGTAGCACACATAATTGTGTTTTCATTAAAATACGGTTATTCATTAAAAAATTTAAGCCTTTCTAAGTAAAGTAATGTGTAAAGTGTGAATAATTTGAATTCGTCTATTTTATGGGAAATTACTTAAGATTTATGGCAACAACATGAAAATATTTTAATTTCTTCGGCAAACAAGACAATAGCATACATAATTTCGAAAAAGAAATACTTTAAAATAACAAGCGTCTTGGAAAAATCGACATCTGAGGAAGTAACTAGTCAAACGAGATCAGATGCTGGAATTTTACTCAGTTCAATGCAATCTGTTTATTTTCTCTGTTATCTCAATTTATGGGAATCCGTCTTTTTAAAAAAAATTAATTAATGCAAAACCATTTCATAGACAAAGAGTTGTGCTAATACAGAACGCTGTTATCAACTGAATGCCAAGTTATAAAAAGAAAGAAATATGAGTGGGGAAAATCAGAAGTTTTGGTTCTGTCTTTAGAGCAAGAATTACTAACAGAAATGTGTTTTATCCATGGATGGAATTAAAAAGGAAAATAAAAGAACACGTTGATGAGTTACATACATGTCCTTACAAGAAAATATTCGTGTATACTACCATGTAACCTACTAAATCAAGAATTTAAACATCAAAAAATTTCTTTATTGACATTGATAAAGAACATTTCAATATTGAAAGAAAAAGCATCCAGATTTTCATGGCTGCACACAGGGCCGGTATTTGCAAATGCGAGCCTATACGGCTTAGTAAGCGAAAAGGATTGCGGGGGGAGGGGGCAGTTTGGGTAGGAATAAGGTTTTAATAAGTATAAGTGAAAATTAAGATAGGTGGGGCATATGAAAACGGGGGCCCACTGCGGCCGCATAAGTGCAGTGGCCTAAGATCAGTCCTGGCTGTACATACACTACAAAAAGAAAACGGGGAAAAGCCCCATTGATCAATTAAAATATGTTCAACAGTACAGATAGGAAAATTCTGTACCCAACATTATAATTTTGCTAAGAATTTTTTCAACAATTGCTATCAGTGTATCAAGTTGTGAAAGGAAATTCTCCAAACTGAAGTTGCCGTTCATAAATGACATCACGCGATTTTGGCTGATTTTTCACCCCCTCCCTCCTTGCACTCATCGTTATAAAAAAATTAGACCCCTTCTTAAATATGACGTCACCCATATATGCCTATTTTCTATTTTAAAATGTGCATGTTTCAAATAACTTTTGTTGACATTTAAATATGTTTTTAGTGTAAGGCAGCTCTCTAATATCGTAAAACGCGTGAAGCCACGTAAAATGTCATTAAATAAAGTGTCGGTAATCATATATTTAAGTGGACATTTTATTTAAAGTAGCACGCTCTCATGTAATGTCAAATATGTGACTTTCCTCGTCCAGCCGTTACATGACGTAATTTATGGACGGCCCCTAAAAGGGCGGAATATTGGAGATCGCCCCGGGCGGCAAAAGTTCTAGCTACTCCACTGAACGAATATAAATATTCACGTGCCTCTTGTGCGAAACTATCAACTTATTGTTTCATGAAGTCAGTCAGAGTTTGTACTTAGTCTCCTGATCAATGTTTCCCCTAAGGTTCGTTGGTCCGTGTGCAAAGTAAAAAATATATCGTGTGCAAAGTTCCACAGCATCAATTTTATGTGAATATATTACAAAATTAGCTGTGAGGTAAATCTAAACTGCTGCACGGCGATGGTCAGATATCTTCGCGACCAATCAGCAGCGCAGCTTAAGAGGAACATTACTCGTGATATTTTCGATTAACTATTAAAGCAATCAATATCTCTTATTAGTCTCATTGCCAGCATAATGGAGAACATGATGCTGAACTGTGCGCAAACTTTTTTACTCTATAAGACATTGAATTGTTTGGTCGTTACTAACATTTCTCCATACTCTAGTTAGCGTACTAACGAAGGTTTTATGCACAGTAAACAAGGGTTTGTTGTGACAATGTTGAAGCCTCTGGGTATGTCTACATAAAAAAGAAGGTCTCGAACACAAGTAGTCCCAGTATGGCGTTTGCAAAAGTGGAAAATCATGTATCCTTGGTAGTTTTTTTTGTTTCGATTCAACTTAATTTGATGTTTTGTTTCCTTTAGTTTGGGAGAGTGTCTTCACAGATTCTTTTATTGATTGAAACATGCAAGATTCCATGAATTTGTCATGGATAGGAAAAAAAAGTTTTTTTGTATAAATGTACATTATTTATTTAATGATACATAAATCATGGGTAACCGTAGTACGCAATAGACTTTTTGTATGGAATGAGCTTCTGTAATGTAAAAGATAATATAACATTTTTTTCTAAGCGAATGCGATTTTCTCATAGTTTTGATGATGTGTGTCCGAAGAATTATTAGAGAACAGAAATCCATCCTTTTATGCCTATCGACATGTCTCTGGTTAGCGAAACACATCTTGCCTTACAATCTATGAGTTGACCTGGTCTTTACTTAATATCTTTCTTATATTTATGTGAGCGTCACTTCGACAGATGAGATGGGAGTTGTAATGGCGGAGTCTTCCCTCCATCTTCCGCTTTATTACCAAAAAGGTTTATTTTGGGGCTTACTTATTAAAAATATTATTTTATCTTTAATCGATGCTGCGTGTTTTTGTTTTTGTTTTTGTTTTGTTTTTTTGTTTTTTGTTTTGGTGCTTTGGTTTTAATTAAACTCAGCAAGCTTAAAATTCACTTAATTTCCTAGAATGTTCGTAAAATGTAATGAAAAAGATGTTCAAATAATACTATGGCAGCATGTACATTGCAGTTTGTACATGGCAGTTTTTACATGGCAGTTTGTACATGGCAGTTAAAGTACTTATTCCAACAACACATTTATTAATTTATCAAGTAATAACAAGCTTTTATTTTCCAAGCAAATATTAAAATAAGAATCATTATATGATAACGTAATATATATTGAAGTTTTCTTGAGGTAATAGTTTAGCAGTGACAAAAAACCTTAAACACGCTCAGATGTTTAACCAACAACGACGCCAGTGTTACCGTGTCCTGCTGGGAATAACAACGTGTCTATGACATGGATGACACCATTGGCGGTGCCAATGTCTGCACTGGTCACTTTAGCCCCGTCCACGGTCACTGAGCCTGGGAGAATGGATGAGTTTTAGAGATCATTTTGAAAAACATGTTGACACACATCTACAAATGAAAATTACAATTTACTCTTTCAATTAATTTACTCACAAATTTTGTAATAATAAGTGATAAAATGTTTTAGAAAATTGATCCGAATTCATTTATGTGGCAAAAATGTCAATAACGGTGTAATAAAATTTTCTCTGTGTGTATGTGTATGTATAAATGTATATGTTAATTATCCTATCTATATCAGATAAATGTATATGTTAATGTTCCTATCTATATCAGATATGTGAACGATTTATTTTAATTCAACTCCGTTATAGCTATCGTTTAGATCATTCTAAAAATATCATGAGAGGACGTTTGAAATTTTAAACATAATAATCTCACCAGGATTAATTTTGACCTCTAGCTGGGTCCCGGCAAGTGTGGTCAGTTTTTGACCATTGGAAAGACCGGCGCTGTAAATAGTTCCTGGCACCACGTGGTGTTTGAGTACAGCTGAAAAAAAGAATTATCTTATATGTTACAGACGCTCCTTCTGTACAGAAGATTATTTATGGGTCTTCCGAACAGCTGTGTGACACAAGAGTCAAATCTAAATATTATGGCAACAAGATGAATACATATTCACAGCTAAATGACAAAAACTTTCTGTAGATGAAGGTTGTGTTATCTGGCCATTAAACACTAATTAATTAATTGAACTTCGAAAATAAACCATTATAATTGCACTAAATAATTTTTGGTTTGAATGAGGTAAAATTAGAAGAAAAAAAAAAAAGAAAAAACAATTTTAATGTTATATTTTACAAGTGAAAACAGTTTTTCCTTCCAAAGGCAACCTGTTGATTAAGTGAGTCTTAAAACTTGAACAGGTGCCATCATAAGCGTTATATTACATATGCTCCTTCTGTATGAGGCATTATTGCTTTCACACGTATTGATAGTTAATGTAAATTTTTGCATTTTTAAAATACATTTTTGAAAATTGATAGTATTTTGGTTTTCCAGGTTTGTTCCTGCCGCCTATTTCACACCTGAATAAGACTTGCGGCTGTTAGTGTGATACACATGACTTAGTACGATCAACCACTTTCTTTCCATGGTTTAATGTTTAATTTAAATCTACTTTTAAAAAAGCACAAAGAGATTATTTCTCAGTTGTCTCCCCCACCCAACAAACCCAAACACATGAATTGCTATTATTAAACTGTTTTATCTCTTCTTACAGTGCCTACACCAATATTAACATTATGATTGACATTTGAGGTACACTTACTGATCAGCTCAGTAAAGTTGACTAAAAGATCGACATAGACATGACCGGCCAGTTTGGCCACTGCATCGTTGGACGGAGCAAACACCGTGAAACTCTGAGCTGTAAACAAAATTTAGCAAAATATTAAATGTTTGAACGTGTGACTCTTAACATAGCTCCTATCGTTACGCAATTAATAACTGAAATGAAAGCACCAAGTTATTATTATTTTCTAAGAGTATTCAATATTTATAATTTAAAATATTAGGAGAAAAAATAATATTTTAAATAAATTCAAAAGTCTCTTAAATACTCTAATCTGATATTGACATGATAATTCTTTTTGTAGTTTTGTGGTCATCATCTCGATTTTCACTCAATCAGTGAGATACCGAGGCGAGGAATCTTCTTCACTTACCTGAGAGGGTGGTCACTAAATCAGCTTTCAAGGTGAGGTAGCCAATAGTTGATGTCACTTAACTGAGAGAGCGGTCACTAAATCAGCTTTCAAGATGAGGTAGCCAATAGTTGATGTCACTTACCTGAGAGAGCGGTCACTAAATCAGCTTTCAAGATGAGGTAGCCAATACTTGATGTGAGGTTGTTTAGCGTCAAGGCCGCAGGTGTTAAGATGGTGGGGATGGGGTAAAGGACCTTGTCGATGATGTGAACAATGCCGTTGTCAGCTTGAATGTCTGCCTTTGAGACAACACTGCCATCGACTGTCACCACCTGTCAACAGAGATAAATTTGTATGACAGTTACCTGACGGTAACATGTTCCTTCATTCGTAATAATAATAGTAGTAATAATAATAATAATAATAAATTGATAATTTTTATAGCGATGTATCCAAGCAAGGGACCGGGCTCAAGGCGCTTTACATGGAGATAATAACATACACATAATAATCAAATAACCATTTATATCATAATAACCACATAAATGACAGTACGTTATAATGAAACAAGGACGACTAGCAATCGAATTATCAATTCTGTCGGACGAGCAATGCTTTTCTGGTTAAGAAGCGATGTCATTTACAAACGAGATGAATCATAATTAAATTGCCTTAAGTTTGTCAGCTGCTATATATAGACCATTTTCAATTATTATGCGCTTTAGTTTAATATTTATTTATTTCTTTTTGGTGTGTTTTTTAATCTTTTAATCTTGTCATTTTAGGGTTTAGGTTAAGTGGCTGATGAATACCTGGCCGTAAATATTTGTTCTGACTTGTGAGTTGCCAGCCAACGTGGGAACAAGTTGGTCATTCTTGATGCTACTGGCAGGTACGAGGCTGGGAACCACGTGAAACTTGAGAACCTCTTGAAGTAAAGTTTTGTTCGATGTTAGGGCCTGGACCAAAGATGTTGGCAAGCTGGACACGGCTGCTTCAGATGGCGCAAATAATGTGATGTCCTCTGGTTTAAAGAAAAAATGCGAGAAATCTGGATAATTATGGCTTAAAGATGAGCAGATTCTATCTGTAACAAAGTTAGCATTCTAAGATTGTATGAACGTTTAAAGATCGGCAGATCCAACCTGTAACAAAGTTAGCATTCTAAGATTGTAAGAACGTTTAAAGATCGGCAGATCCTATCTGTAACAAAGTTAACATTCTAAGATTGTATGAACGTTTCTTTTCAGGTGTCAAGAAAAGAGAAGGGAGGGGATAGAAACAAAATATGATAACATAACCTTAACGCTTACGGAATTCATAAAAATAACTTGAAATTTTTTTAAGTCAATTTTTCAGAAGAATGTCTAATGTCTATATTAATGTTAACTCGAGACGCCTGGACGTCATATTTTAGTTGTTGTTGTTGTTGTTGTTGTTGTTGTTGTTGTTGTTGTTGTTGTTGTTGTTGTTGTTGTTATTGTTTTTTTTTTCTTTATAGCGTAATTTACACATGATTAAATGACTCATAGTCGGACTACGGGTGTGAAGAGATTTGGTTATACTCGCTCAATATTAGCTGTGGGATCAGATATTTAAGAGTGGGAGTAAGGAGAGGGGGCCTCAGATTGGTATTCCTAAACGTACTTGCTGTGTCCAAGGCGGATTTCAGGTCAGCACTGACCACGAGATTGTAGAGAGTGGTGCAACCGTTTGCCTTAGCCTCATCCAGTACACTGCCAGCATTCACCAGGCTGATGACCGCCAGTAAGATGGCTGCTGTCAAGTACATCTAGATAAAAGAAAGAATTCCCTATATATTTTGAACACTAGCCAATTGCTACGCTATTTTTTTCTTTAATCTTATTTGACTTCAGTCTTCCATATATAGTTCTGTTATCTCACTAACCACAGTTGATTCCCTTTGAACAAAAATATTGTCACGTGGTTAAAAAAAATCATGAGATTTTAAAACGAATGGAAATCAACTTATTTTTATTTAGACAGACATTAATAAATCTTTATATGCTAGCTAATACCTTGGATTGAAAGAATTCGTTACCTTAAAGTCTACGTGTTTATAAGACTTCTTGTTTGATTGGAATATTATACAAATACATTTCAACTATATACATTAAAGTATATATTTTCATTTAGTTGTGTGTAAAGCAACCAAATGAAATTCTAAAATGTTGTAAAACGCTCTTATAAGGTTTTAGTTCTAAGCTAAAAAATGTTAAATGGCTAAAGAATTTACTGACGTAGCCAATTATTTTCTAATTGGTCCCTGACCGCCAAAGAGACTGAAGCCGTTTAATAATGTTATGCACTTACCTTATCAGGTTTTCCTGTTCTCGTCCTTTAAAATAATGAAATGGGTCTTTGTGTTGGTAGGTGGTCAGCTTGAGCAGGAATAGAATCGGTACTTGTCGTGTGCTGTTGGTCTTCTTTACCCTGTATTTATTTTAAATCCAGTTCGATGTGTTACAAAACTCGTCCCAACAAAACATTCACATTTTCAACCTCTGTGACCTTAACATTGGCCCAAACTTTTTTTTTTTAAAATTATATTTTTTTAAAATGTCAAATCAAAGTCCTTCAAGTATTGTGAGAATACGACCACTGGTGCAATGGTTCTCAAAAATCTATTTTTATGAGACCTCATACTTAAACAAGTAATAAAAACTCGAATGATTATTTAAACGCAGCTTCCAGAAAGAACTTCAAATTTTTTATTCAAGAGAATTCATTCTAGATAACATTTAATCTATAATCGATTCAAATAAGTATTTCTAAAAGTAAACACAATATGACGTTATATCCCCTCACGCTACATCACAGCAAGAGTGTGTCAATACAATGCACACCGAGCAACAATCTAAGGTAAGCATTCACAAAGGGGGGAAACCCAAATTAACTATCATTGTAGATGAAATTAATAGTAATTTAAAATGAAAATTTTTGAAACTAAACAAAAAATTGTTGTAAAAAATTGCTTCTAAAATTACGGGAGTCGAACAAAAAGTCATTTATTGTTGTAAATATTATAAGCTATCGTTTGGCGTTTACTTCAAACCGATAGATGTTACGGTTGGCGAGAAATTGACAAAATACTGATTTAAAAAAAAAAATTCCATGAAATCCAGTTAACATTATGTTTTTGGCCGTTGCACATCCTTATTACCTCCTTAGCATATTTGCAAAAGACCCGAAGCCTCTATCTGGTATTGTTCAGGAGGAGTTGCTGTGCAAGGTCGACGGACATTTCAAATATTTAAACGCAGTTTATCCCATGGGAAATTGTGTTTAAAATAACTGATGGTTAGATTATTAGGAAAATGCCTTTATCGAAAGACTCTTTTAGTAGTGTACAACTTGATAAGTGGGGGAGGGGGCGAGGGACAGTTATGAGTTCAGAGCAGTAGGCTTGGGAGTAAAGCCTCAAATTAGTTTAAGTGTTTTTCAAGACCAATTAAAATTTAACTTCAGTGCTAAGTCATTCAATGACTTTTGATAAAGATAATTTTGATTCCATCATATGGCTTAAAGTGCATTAGTTATTGTTACTACAGAAACGTTAAATTCTCATCATTTATTTTCTTTAACAATTTAAACTGTACTTTATTGAGATTCACTTTATCAAAAATTCTATTGAAAATGTAAAAACTTTTTAAAAAATTATCTCTTTATTTTAAAAGTTTTTGACAAAAACGAAAGTGAAAAAAAATTCTATCACCATATTATAAAACATATCGCCTTTTGAAAATTATTAGTTTATACTTTTTTTTCTTACTTACGGTAAAATATATTGCAAAAAGAAATCACTAATTTTTTTTTACTAATGAGAAGCAATCTAACACCCACCCAGCCCGCCCCAATGTTTCTCTTCTTGACATATGGCGAATTTTAGCTGAAAGATCATATGCACTTAAGTGGTTTATATAACAATCTAGGTCACAGACGATAAGACCAGGTTAGCGTTGTTCCATGAACTTTAACTATTTCAAGTTTTAACTTATCAGTCACACCAACGCAAACCAACTTAAACACTATCACTATTGTAAAGGAGAATACTTCTTCTTTTTTATATAAATGAAAAAGTTTGTTAATGGTTTTGTTTCGCAATTTTTTTTTACATGGATTGATGAATCTTGACCAAACTTGGCATATACATGTATATCCATCACCATCCAGATTAAACTCTAGAGGAGTTTTAAACTTTACATTATGTACCCTATGGGGTCATCGTCAATTTACTTTTTTTTTTTAACGATAGGCTTATGTATTGAAAAAAATATTTTTAAAATTTGACTACTTGGTTGATGTTTAGATCTGGTTCAAACCTGGCATAAAAAGGTCATGGCCATATTAAACTTATATATGGAATTAAACTCATAATATGCACAGTTTTAGGACTGGGCTCAAAAAATGTTGCTTTATTCTGACACTGACTACCGGGTAATTGGATGGATCCTGACCAAGCTCAGTACATAAAAACTTGATGGCCCATATTTGAATATTTTAGGGCAAAGAATTCCTAACGACCACTACGTCGGTGCCGTGGCGCCCGTGGGCACCAGATACAGTAGTAGTACCTCGGTATAGGACTGCTTTGGTCAAGTTGAACTTGTTATACGTCCTGTTTGGTATCGAAACATTTTTGCTTGGTATACGAAAATTTGTTTAGAAAACGACCTGCATGCTTTGCGCAATTTAGGCCAACTCCCCACCCCCTCCCTCGTCACATGTCGTCACAAAATGTTGACCCCCTTCATCACATGGTGACGTCACAAAGCTGCGCTTCAGCCCCTCCACAAAAAAAGCCGAATTTCCTGTTTGAAAAAGAGCATGTTTCAAATCACTTTATTGTCATATAAGTTTGTATTTACTTCCAGGCTACACTGTAATATCATAACGCGTGAATCAATTTAAATGCCATTCAATAAATTATAAGCAATCAAATATTTCAGTGTTATTTTTATTTAAGGTTGCTCATTTTGATGGCTTTTGTGAGTCCAAATGACACACGTATGGCGCATAAGTATCTTGTAGAAATTACACCTCCTGTTTCTCAAATGTGTTATTATGGATGTTGCTATCACACAGTCGATGACTCTCAATAAATAAATTACCACGTGATTTTGTGTTTTTCTCCAAGATTATGAGTAAATTACCTTACCGTAAGTTGTATGCAAGTTTTGCGAGGAGCCAACCAAGTAAAAAAAAATATTAGGATTATTATGGACTTTTAAAAAAGGACATTGTTGTATAGGAGGAAATTGTCTTGCGTGTCTGGGACTTTCTTGCACCATACCCAACGGAAAGATCGACGATTTCTTTGATTGTGAAAAACAAAGACTTTATTAAATGGGCAAATGTGGGGAAGGGGGTGAAATCGATTACAAAACAAAAAGCAGGGACATTGGAGCATGTTGAAAAATTGCTTTTGATCTGATTATACGTATTTTAGTATTAGGGGCCGTCCAATTAGGCCAAGTTTTTACCCCCTCCCCCCTCGTCATGCATCTTCACAAAATCGTAGACCCCCCTCCAATAATACGTCACAAAAATGTTGACCCTCTTCCCCCCACCCCCCACCCCCGAAAAAAAGGAAGAGGAATATGGCGAGTACTGTACGAACCCCATATTTGTACAGGAATGTAGAGTGTCACCTTTTGCTTCACAGATACAGTAATTCCAGCAAGTTGAAGACTGAAAAATACTCCGACAATAATAAAAAATGGATATTCTGTGTCGTTTTGACTTAAAATATCTACACATAATCCTATTCAGATTTTTTTAGACACTTGTCATGCTTGTAAAACTCACCAGTTGCAGTTTCGGGGGTGGGGGGATAACCAACAAAAAATGTTCGCAGACCCCTGACGTGAGTGATCCGAACGAAGCTGAGGTTACATCACAAATGCTTTGGTGGCAACATCAAACGACGCAGGGTAACAATTTCATACGTTCTCTCTTTGGTGCTCAAACTTAAGGATTATAATTATATTTAATTTTCATGATTTCATGTCTTTATAACTTACGCCAAACGGCGTCTGATGGCCTATTGACAGGCACTTTGAGAAGCACTGTTAAAATATTTTTTTTAAATAATAAAATAATTATTTTTTTAAAGACATAATACAAAATAAAATGTCATTAAATACATTTTAAGTGACCAAATATTTCAGTGGAAGTTTTATTTGAAGTTACCCTTTTGATATGAAGTCACATTTCTTCAACCTCTTCCCTCCCCTTCGTCACACATCGTCACAAAAGTGTGACCCCCCTCCCCCCTAGGTGCAGTGTTTAAATTATTGTATACAACCACATGTATAAATGCAAAGTATGTAAATAACCATGTGATTTTTTTCCATGGGAACGAATTAATCATTTTCCTCTATTTCTTATAGAACAATTTGTTTGATATACGTCTAATTTGCTCCACCGCCAAGGGTCTGGAGAGGTTTAAGGACTTATACCGAGGTTCCACTGTAATTTTTTTCGTTAACATGAAAGACTGATTGATTTTACACGACAACGTTTAACTCATTTATCCATCATGAGCCAGATTAAAACCTACAGGGTTTTTAATGTTCCTCCTTTGTACCGTTAGGGTCCCAGGCCCTTAGTAGCATTTTCCCACTGCATATCTTATATAAATATGTTCAATATTCGACACCTGCTAAATGGATCGGTACTTTTTACACTATAACTTTATTGCTCATATTAAAATACTTTAAACAATAAATAATTAATTCGCTTATTTCCCGTATATAATTTTTACATACCTTACAGTAGCTTGATATAATATATCAGATAGAAAGGGACTGCGATAAAGCTTTTAAACAAGATACAAAATACACAAACAAATTGTGTAGTGAAAACAATAAAATTGAGCTTTATTTTTAAAATTACACGTGTTACTTTAAAAATAAAGCTCAAATTTATTGTTGTTATTACAGAACTAGATTGTGCCAGGCGCCGTGGCGCCTGCGGCGCCCCCGTTTTTTTGGGCGCCTACGGCGCTGGGCGCCTACGGCGCCAACCTTTTTTTTAAAGACCAACTAACTTGTCCTTTTTTGATAGATTGTGCCGGGCGCCGTGGCGCCTGCGGCGCCCCCTTTTTTTGGGCGCCTACGGCGCCAACCTTTTTTTTAAAGACCAACTAACTTGTCCTTTTTTGATAAATACGAATTATTAAACTTTATGAAATGTACGCAAAGTATTTATTTAATAATAATAATAATAGGGGTTGTATTTTGCGCACCGTATTTTGCGCACCGATGCACACCAAACAATGACGTCATCCTATTAAATATTTTTACAGTGCTCATCAAAACACGATTTTTCAACTAAACTAACTGCTGTAGACTGTGGTACATCTCTTGCGTTACGCGTTACGTTACAAACATACCCACACCACTGGGCTATTATATATATAATTTTTTTGTGTATTTTGTATTTTATATTTAAATAACAACATTGAATTAAAAATTATTTGAACCTTATTCAAAGATCGTAGCTATGGCTTTATAATTTTTTACCAGTTTCTAAAGGTATATTTTTAAGTCTTAGTATTATCCTCTTTACTATGGGATGTTCTGGAAAAACCTATAATTTTTTAAAAATAAAAACCAATCTATTTTTACAACGATTTTAAAGGGACAACTTTTCATTTTTTTATCTAATTATTTATCAGATTATGAATTTAATCAAGTCTGATTATTAATTTTATTGAGGGCTTATCTGCAATATTCTAGATTTTATCTTGGCAGGATCTCCGCCATTTTTAGCCTATTTATTGTGACAATTATTAAAATTTTTGCCCAATCGTCAGCCTAAGATTGTCATATGACTCCTTCAATTCACTTGATAAAAGAACGATCTTAAATAATTCTAAAAATTATGGGATTTTATTTTCCATTTGTTTGCCATTATTTATAAAAGATTTTCATGCGGACAAATATAAAGTCTTATCCGATTGTTTTTCTGACTTAATTTAACTTGGGCAAACGTTAGAGTGACCCCTCTTGGTCCCTTCTAAACTTAAATGATGGCTTTAGCTATTGCATTTCTTTGGAATTCATACTTGAATTCGAAATATATTCGTTATAATTTTATTTCTAATTTTGTGTGGCCGGGGTCAGTAATGATTTAAAACTGGAACTTTCGGGAACTATTGCCAAAGATATTTACCTGAAAATAAATGAAGGTAAACGTGACTTAATATGGCAATGAAACTTGGTCATGTTTTGTAGATACCTTCACAATTTAGCATGGAACTAGATTGAACGAGGGAATTAAGGGGGGGGGGGGGGACTGAAATCTCACAGGGAACGGGATCCCCAGGCTTGTCCATGGGACATATTTTTCTGTCCCATCCCATCCTATGGTAATTTATGCCTGTCCCATCCTATCCCATCCCATGGGATTACTATTATAATATTAATATTGAATACTTTTAAAATAAAATTATGAAATTTATGAATGTTAGGTTTAGTGTCTACTAAATAGGACTACATATACAAAGAGACATGCAAAACGACAAAATGTATTAACTTTATGACAATTCAGTATCATTCCGAGTTACCGATCGTCTAATTGAGAAAAAACCTAGACAAGCCTTTAAATACATGGGAAATACAAATATGTGCTGTCCCATCCCATCCCACGGGACGTTTCCCATGGGAATCCCATGGGAATAACATTCCTATGGACAAGCCTGGGGATCCCATCTGAAAGAAGATCCTATTTAACTCAATGCTACAAGGATTGGCTACTCACCAGGGAACCAAACTTCGTTAGCAAACGGAGACATATCGGGGAAAATTATTAATACCAGAATGGGATCATAAAAGGCATCGGGATTATACTGGTTTATATGTTCCAACTGAATCATGGGGTAAGGGAGGGGGAAGGAATTTGAAGAAAAATTGAATTTTATTATACAATAATAGCGTATCTGAATATGTGATCCCACAAAATATAATATTTGTCGAGAAAGATGACCCCAGAATGGCAACCCATTATGCAAATGAATCATAATGGGAAATATCCAGCTAAGTATGATATCATACCGGGAAAGGGATTCAATTAATAACGGGATGTCATTGTGCATCGGGACAATACTGCTATAGTTAATCCCATCCCAATATGGGGTAATAAGTGGAAGAGAAATCACAGCTTGAATTGAATCCCACAATCAACGGGATCACAATGGGGAATTTAATCCCAGTTAAGTATGACATCATATCGGGGAAATGGATTCGACTACAGCGGGATCCCATTATGTAACGGATTGGTCAGGGTTGGATGGGATCCATAATACAGGCCCGGGATTCCGGGTAGATTAGCTAGTATGGCATATAATTCAACAGCATATCTGTCTAAGGATATTTTAACCAAACTCAACTGATATCAATTAATTTGAGCCACGCGTTGTTTGGATTCTTGATTTCTGATTCTAAATATTCTCATAAACAATTTATCTTATCTTATTTTATCTGTTACAGACGCTACTATATATATACTAGGTGGTTCCCGAGCGGCAAGCCGCCCCCGTCTTTAACTTTCTCGCGTATTAAAACTTTTTTTAAATTTATTTGAAAAATTATTTTTTTTAAATTTTATTCAATCTTCTTGTTTAAATGCTAAAATTGTTAAGGTCACGATTAAGCCTCACCTACAAATTTACATACACATTGTAATTTTCATTTGAGAATTTGTAGAATTATGTTCGTCTGCAATTTCAAGCCAAAGTTTCCTTCCCGAATTCCTTTTAATATTACTATATTACCTAGTAACACTTCGAAGACGTTGAGGAGAGTGGGCTCACGAACTTAACTTGTCAATAATAATAGGGGTTGTATTTTGCGTACCGATGCACATCAAACAATGACGTCATCATATTAAATATTTTTACAGCGCTCATCAAAACACGATTTTTCAACTAAACTAACTGCTGTAGACTGTCGTACATCGCTCATCAGCGTTTCAACTAAACTAACTGCTGTAGACTGTCGTACATCGCTCCTCAGCGTTACGTTACAAACATACAGAACCACACCACTGGGTGTTTATATATATCTATATATAGGTTATTGCGTCCTACGCTTGTCTGTGCATTCTGTCTAGTCCTGCATTATCATTAGAGTTTTAATTGTTGATAAAGTTTTGGTTTTCCTGGTTTCATCAGGAAACTCATTCCACGCCCGAATTCCGAATTAGAGCAGCTGTAAGAAATACTCCAGAAATTTTGTTTCACGTTTTTTGTTTCTGGCTCAACTCTGACAGATGTCTGACAGTCGAAGCCTAAAGATCGCGAACAATTAGAAAGGAGAAATAGTTGGGACTTCTCACTGACACACTCCGCCTACAATAGAAATACATGTGACTGCTACAGGGTCTTATGTAGTGTTACTTTGCTCTTTGTTTTGTTGACTTCTAGGATAAGTGTTTCTTGTGTGATAGTGTTGCCCTGGTCAATTGTCGGAATTGACAAGTAATGATTATATAGTCTAATTATTTCCTTAATGCATTTGTAAAAGTTTTTGCTTTCGAAAGTATGGGGGGGGGGGTACTTATTTTAGATACATGTGGATTCCATGAACTTTGTTTGTTTGTTTTTTATGATTTCAAATGTTCATTTGTCTCAAAAATTTTCATTAAAAATAGTTAGCATTTGTTTCTTTTTCTTTTTTTCTTTATACGTTTGACGCTTTTTCAGGTGGAAAGAGTTTTATTTTTTACACATTTTACCCATTTTTTCCCATTTTTCATAATGTATCAAATTCTTTTTCTAAGTTTTCAGTATTTTTTCTGGCTTAATTTTTTCATAGATTAGGCAATCATCCGCTAAAAGCCTAACGTTTGTTCCTAATGATATGCTTTGGGGAAAAAATTTAAGCAAAGAAGAAAACGCTAGAACAATTCCTTGAGGAGTTCCTAAATTTACTCTAAATGATGCTAATTTAGATTCATTAATTAACTTTTTCCCTTCCCATATTGTAAGGTAACGGCACGGAGATACCAAAAAGTTAAATTGCATTGAGTAACCTATTGCAGATTTTTCAATAAAATATCTGTAAAAGAATGCATAGTGTTTTGGCCTCAAAGGTAAAATATTATTGCAACATAACTATAGGAATCTCTTTGTGTTTCTGGGTCCTTCATCCATCTATTATCCAAGTCATGTTTGTATGTCATTGTATGTTACCATTCTGCCAAGTGCATGGCTGGGCCGCTTTTTTTTTTTTTTTTTTTTTTTTTTTTTTGACTTGTAACTAAAATAAGTAATGAAAAGTTTTAAGTTCTCTAACTCTGTAAATATATGAATTTTAAATAGTTAACTGGAATATTTCAAGGAATGTTTTCTTATCTTATCGATACAGACGTTCCTTCTATGCAGAAGATAATTGCGTCCACAGACCGTGAAGTATGATCTGTTGGCAAGTGATGCAGCGGTCACAGGCCACGACTATAAGGGCTCAACGCATTACCCAGCCACCTAACTAGTGTTAGCTGGGTGACTGGGCGACGCCCTAAGCCCCGGGAACAGATCCTTGCCTTCGCATGGATTCGAACTCATGACCATCTGTACGCCAGTCGAGCGCTGCGGCTCGACCACCGTGAGGGCCATTTTTTCTATAACATTTGTTTTGTTTTTATTTTATTGGAGGGTTCATGATTTTGTATGTGCATTTTAAAAACATATTTGTTAACAACTTATGAATACTTTAAAGAACTTATTTTTAGGCTTTTTGGTACTTGTCATTGTACATCCAATAATGGAATTATTGGCTTTTTTCCATCTAAAATATAAATCAACAACTTGACATACACTGTGATAGATGATACGGTCAAAATTGACCTAATACATATACTTTATTCTTAAAAGATTCAACTTCTGCATTAATTTTGCTTCTAAAAATACATTGAAATTCATTCCAAACCGGTAGTTATCAAATTAGTGCTTTGAGAAAGAAAGAATTTTTACATTACTGCCATGGTCACGGGCATGGTGTCGTCATGAGCTTTGTGAACACAGTGCTCTGCCTATTTATTTTAATATAGTCTCAGGCGTGTTTTGTGTCACTATTCGTTAAACTTCAGATAGTGTCGTCACTACTTTTAACGTCGTCAGAACACTGTATACCTCACTACTCTCCAAGGCGTAGTAACACACGTTATACGGCGTGGTATGTGACACCCACGTCAAGCCCTAGTTAAGGTGACTGATCTTTGCCAATAGCATCGGGGAATCCCGAACAGACCACGACGTTTTATGGTGATCAGTTGCGGTCTCTAGTTTTATAGGATGCAGAGGCGGCTCTACTATTTAATACCACTTTTGTGACGGTGGTGAATTTCAACTGGATGGGTCAGATTCTTGTGAAAGAAAAAAAAACGCCATTGAAATGATTATCCCATACGCTGATTAGAAATATCCTTTAAATAAGAACATTGTCGCATTTTCTTCTTTTCGGCATCTTGTCCAACTTTTGAATTTGTTTTGTTTATAAGGAGAGACAACTACTAGTCAACTTAGAGATATGCTAATCTTGAAAGGAAAATCGAAATTATTTTCATATTCGATCAGTTTTATTCATGAATCCTTAAATTTCTTTTAAATATCCATTCAATATGCAATGAAGTCAACTGACATCTTGATATGTGAAAAAAAAGTTGTTATTTCTGCTACTTTCGCAACAATCCTACTCAGTGACGTCACTAGCGTTGTTGTCGTTCAGTGTTGGTAGCTCATGGCGTGACCCTCTCTGACCCCAATTTGCAGCACACCATCATCTTTATAGATTTGTTGGCAAAATTTAAAACGTTGATAAGAGCCATAAAGATCAGTGCTTTGATCGTGGCCTCAACGAAACAGAATGAGAATACGTTTTAAAATTATACTGCCGAATCGCGAAATGATATTTATCTTAAAATAAAATTTAATTTAAAAAAAAAAACAACAACAACCAGGAGATGAACTTAAGACTTTATAATGTGAGAATTTGAGTTTAAATGTATCAAAATTTTATAAATTAAAAGAAGAAAACATTACCAGGTTTACCTATTATTCAGTGTATACTTTTAAAAAAAAGAAAAAGAAAAAATATAAAAAAAATAGTTAGTATAAAAATGACAAAAATGAATGCCAGAAAATCATTGTTGATTAAGTTACAGATTAGAACTTTTTAATCATTCCTTTAGTACAAAAAAAAGTTGCTATTTCTGCTGGTTGAGTTATCAATAATTCTTACAGACCTTACTAGACTATACCTCCATCAATTTTCTGTGCAAGATCAATATCCATGTATAATCTTTAGATATAGTTGTATCCTTTTACTATTGTAACTAAAAATCCGTGTATAGGCTAGTCTTGCTTTTTTTCCAACTCAATTCAAAATATCAGAAAAAAAAAACACAAGCGTAAGCAGTTTTGCACCAAAACAATTTTGGATTCTCTCATCCCCTCAGTTTTGGGATTCCCTCATCACCTCAGTTTGTTGTTTCCTCATCCCCTCAGTTTTTTGGTTTCCCTCATCCCCTCAGTTTAGGGATTAACTCATCCCCTCAGTTTTCGGATTCCCTCTAATGTAAAGTCTGATAGCATTTATCAAGGCGGCCACTGGCTTAGAATATCTAATATAAAAAATGACCAAGTTAACAATGTTAATTAAGCCACTGATTTTCTGATTGTAAAATCATATAGTTGAGGACTTAACATAATTATTTTATATTTAACTTTTTATATCATAATTCTAAGCCTGTAGGCAAATTATCTATAAATTTGTAATAGGTCATGGTTTAAAATTCCCGTTTACAGAATCCAGCGCGTTTACTTATAATAAAATGTCTATGAATCTCCTTTGATCAAAATATAATTGTCTTGACACAACAAATAATAATTTTTTTTAAACGTTTAAAACCAAGTTCTTTTTACTATTAACCCTTAATATACATAACTAAAGAAAGAATGTTCATTATAATACGCAGCGCAAGACAATCTGAAAATACAAAATTTAGTTATGTCTCGTAAAACATGCTTAATATAATGCACACCGATCGGGAATATATTTTTAAAAAGTATTGTCAATTTAATGCGCAACTTATTGCGCGACAGGAAAGGTTGTTGAACATAATACGCACTACAATACTCCAGAACAAGAATTAACATGATACATAGAGATAAATAACAATCTAAAAATTTAATAATTTAATTAAAGTACATTCGATCGATCTGAAATTTTGATACATCATCTTTATTATAGGCACAAGTTTGCTTGCAAAATTTCAGCTCGCCAGCATACGTGGAAGTAGGTAAAAAAAAATTCAAACTTTTTTCGACACTCAAGCAAGCAAACCAGCATGCAGACACCACGAGTGAATACAAAGGATTTAAAAATTAGATACAGTGGAACCTCTCATAATGAGCATAATGTGCTTTAGAGTTTACTCGCTAAGCGAAACACTCGTTAACGAAACAATTTTCCCCATGCAATTCAATATAAAATACAATAATTCGTTCCATTCTGGAAAGATACTCATTTTTTTTTAATTATAAAAAAAAATATTATAGTTTATTCAGATAAAATTACTTATGAATTTTAAATAGGGTAACAGCTTGGAATACAATTTATATTTCAAACGAAAAACGTAAATAAAAATATGAATTTATTACACATAATTAATCCCTTATAACTAGAATACTGTCTAAAACATTTGTTTTTGTCGACACTTCAAAATTTAACGAAAATGTGTCGCAACCGTTTCGTAGACATTCTTGACACTCCCTTTGAAGCATCCATCTCCTGAATTTTTTAAAAATTATTATTATTCTTTTTTATTTTTTTTATTTTTTATTTTTTTTTTGTTTGTTCTTGAGAATAGTCCAGATCAATGATGTTCGATTGTAAGTGCGCGCTAGATTAGCCACGCTCACACTTTGTACTCACTTTTCTATTATTTTAAGTTTCATTTTTGTTTTGGTTCTTTTCCTTTATCTTACCCCCAAAATATTTGTTTGGAAAAAAATCATATTTGCACGACGTGACAACACGTGGTAACCCTAACCCTAACCATATTGAAATACTGTATTCTACTTTTTAAAAAATTTTGGGGGTAAAATAAAGGAAAAGTACCCATTTTTTCTATCTCTTATGATTCTCTTCTTGAGTTGTTTTTCTAAACGACATTTTAACACAGGCTATTACACTTTTTGCAAATAAAAAATACAAATAATGTCTGAATTCAAAATTTGTAAAAACGGATGATCACACACAAAAGCAATACGCTAACAGACCGAGTGCTAAACATACACTAATGCATGAAGGGGGGATAAGTACCGGCTCACAAATGAATTTCTAGGAAAGGGGCACTTCCTCTGTCTGTGTCACTCGTTATTGGAGATGTCGCTCGTTAAGAGAGAAACGTTTTTCACTTTTTTATGTGTGCTCGTTTTGCGAAATTACTCGTTATGAGAGGTGCTCGTAATGAGAGGTTCCGATGTATTTTTCTTATTCTCTTTATCCTCATGCCATGAACAGTTAACTTTTCTTTTAACGTTCTTTTATTATGCTTTTTTTAAAAAATAATTTTTTCCTCGTCACCATTATTTCCTTGTTTAAAGATAACTTCCAGCAGACTGATAGTTTCACGAGTTCACGATGTTTGCTAGTTATTTCGTGCAAACGACTTGTAGTAACAGATTAAGTGAGTTTGCACCAACACCTTAGAAATGTTAGGATCACTGATTGAGAATGTAGTGAGTCACCAGGTCCTAACGTCGCAGTTAGAAAATCCCGAGCCTCCCCCCCCCCCCTTTTAGTTCAATGTGTCTACGAATCATTTTCAAAATGTACTATCTGTTCATTCATTTCCTTCGTCCTTGAAGTAATCTAAATATCATTTATGTTATGTACGACAGTGGCGACACTATGGGGTGCGGCGGGGTGGGCCTCCCCGGGTAAAACAATCAGGGGGTGACACCAAAATGTAAAATTATGTATGTTCCCATTATTTGGCATTGGAAAACTCGTCGGAGTTCTATGGGTTAATTAGTGAGGGGGTGACACCATGAGCTACCGTCCCGGGTGATACCAAACCTAGTGACGCCTATGATGTCCGACATCAGCGTCAACAAAAATGTCTACAAAACCTTTTATATTAATGTTATATTTATTTCTATTCATTTTGTTTAAATAAATATCCCATTCGCAACAAAATCAATAGCTTTTCTTCACTTGTTTGTCTTTTTTGCATCGTTGGAATTAGTTGTTAGAATGCTTATAGTTTTCAAGGCACTTTGAGAAACAGAAAAAGTATTTTTTGAACTCACTGGGCAGTAGCGTCGCTAGGGGGGCGCGGTGGGGGCGGGCCGCCCCGGATGACACCATCAGGGGGTGACACCAAAATCTAAAATTCTGTATACTCCCGTTACTTTGCACTGGATAACTCGGAGGAGTTCTATGGGTTAAGTCGTGAGGGGGTGACACCATGAGTAGACCCCTCAGCCGACGCCGCGCGCCGAATACGCCGCCAAATTTTTGTCCGCCGAAAATCCGCCGGAAAATATGCGGCGCGCCGCATTAGCCGCCGAATTTTGTCAACCGTAAATCCGCCGAAAAATGAACGAGCCGCCGAAACGTAATTTTGTTTTCTTAAGTTTCATTGCGTTCCGTTTTAAGATCGATTGTATTTTTAGAATAACCGTCGCCGGAAGTGTGACGAAAATAAGTTATTTGTATAGTTTGTTTAAACCTAAATAATATAATCACTGATACAGTAGGCCTACTTGCATGTTATCTTTTTATTAAAATCTTAATTTATAAAATACTAATTAAAATAAATACAAATAAATAATTTAATTAACTTAAATTATCGTTAAGCTTTGTCGTAAATAGGCGACTTATTTTTACTCAATTATGGCTCAACGATCTTCTACCTCTA
>MUZC01000361.1:253894-266594 GCA_002072015.1 Radix auricularia | reverse complement strand
GGCGACGGCACACGGAATGTGTACTTCCCTGTCCACGTTGTGATGACTCACGGCGACGGGCCCCCATGTCGTGGACCGTTGTCTAGGGTTTTAGGTTCCGGGCTTACACTCCAACACTGTTGTACAAGTAATGCAACACAAGTCCTTTTTCTCATCAGCAATCTTTATTTACATGCCAAGACACTTGTCAACTATGTACACTTCTGCTCGTCTCACTAACACCTATCTTCCTGTCTCTCAGTTATCATCTAGCCCGCTGTACCGTCCTACGGACTAACACGGCCGCTCTACAGTTGCGGTAATCTCGTGTTCTGACACTGGTCACTTGTCTACACCCCACTGCTCTCTACAACATAACATCATGTCCGTCTCTGTCCTACACACCGAGACCCACGAGTTATATACCCGGGGTCTCTGGACAGACCTTGCGTGATCTGAGCAAACGCTCCCCTCGTGACATGAACTCGAGTGAACTCGTTCAGAGTTCAAAACATGAGCCCGTGACCAGGCAATATTCCAAATGAAAACCCCAGTGGTTCTCATACCCCTGACAATATTCACCTGCTTTATAAGCCTTTAATATCTTTTATTTTTAAAATAGTATCTAACATTTATCAAACGTAAAATATTCTAGCACATCTAGTGTATAATTTTTTAAAACATATTTTTTAAATCGAAATGTGGATGATGACAACAAAACTCAATTTTAAAAAAAGTCGTTATAAAAGTTATTGAATTTTAACCAGAAAAAGAAACTCATCTATGTGTTAACTTAATAAATATTGAGCTTTATTTAAATCTTAATCTCTTTGATATTTCAGCCCATTCTTTGTGTTTGTTTTCTGTAAGGATAGTAGAGGGGAAAACTTTCCGGAGATTTCATTGAACTATTTGTGGCAATAACATTTCAACATATGCTAACGCACCTATTGGACGTCCCTGAATCATATGTTTCAATCCTGTTGTGTTGCTATAAATAGGCCGGAAAGGAACAGAAACGAAGAACGCGTCATCGCATAATTATTCAAACTGCAGCAACACAAGATTATCGTTGATGTTTTATTGAAGTTACTGCAAATTTAAAGGCGCGTTTTGTGATGGCGATCGTGGTAATATGGACAGTAATGTACAATGTAGCTGCAATCATAATTGGTAAGTTTTAACGTTGAGTTTTCAAATTTTTTTGTGGTAACTGTCAGAGCAAATGTTCGACAAGAAATAATACAACTGTAAAGTTAAAACTACATTATAGTTATCATTACCTGATAGTAATAACTACCGTTTAGTTATCCCTACCTGATAGTTATCATTACCTGATAGTTATCACAAACCTGATAGTTGTCACTGTCTGATAGTTATCATTACCTGATAGTTATCACTGTCTGATAGTTATAACTACCTTATAGTTATCATTACCTGATAGTTATAACTACCTTATAGTTATCACTACCTGATAGTTATCATTACCTTATAGTTATCATTACCTGATAGTTATAACTACCTTATAGTTATCACTACCTGATAGTTATTCTTACCTGATAGTTATTCTTACCTGATAGTTATCACTACCTGATAGTTATCACTGTCTGATAGTTATCACTACTTGAATGTTGTACTTTTAATAAAATGTATCACCGTTTTTGAGGGTATATTTATTTTTTTAAAAAAAGAAAAGAACTTCAAATAGTTTATGTAATCACCACGTAGCTTTTTAAAAGTCGCTATGTCTCAATCGAATTATCTTATATAGCTAGTTGAGATACTTTGTAACGATAAAGGGGAAGTATAATTATTATTGTTTCACTTAGGTCTTTTTTCGGGAGCTTAACCAATATAAAAAATAAAAAAAGAAATATTTTCTCTTTTAAACATATTTTCCGCTCTCGATCATTATAGAGATATAGCTAAAGTCATGATGTTTATATTTAACTAATAATGACTTATCCGATATAGCTAAAATCATGGTGTTTATATTTAACTAATAATGACTGCTCACCGCAGACCTCCAAAAAAGAATTAGTGCGCTTGAGATGAGATGTTTTCGAAAGGTGTTAAACATCTCCTACACAGCGCACATCACGAACGAAGCGGTCCGCGACAAAATAAGTGCTGTCATTGGCCCTTACGAGGACCTTCTCACCTCAATTAAAAAGAGGAAACTACGATGGTACGGGCACGTGTCAAGATCTGGAGGTCTCTCAAAGACGATATTGCAAGGCACAGTCCAGGGAAGAAAGAAAAGAGGCAGACCAAGGAAGAGTTGGGAGGACAACATCAAAGAGTGGACCGGCCTTTCATTTAGCGATTCCCAGAAGGCACCTCAGAACCGTGACACATGGCATGAGATAGCGCGCAGCTCAAAATGGTGCCCCAACGACCCAGCGTCGGGTTAAGGGATAGTTCAGCTCAAAATGGTACCCCAACGACCCAGCGTCGGGTTAAGGGACAGTTCAAGTTCAAGTTCAAGTTCATGGTGTTTATATTTAACTAATGATGGCTGATCAGATATAGCTAAAGTAATGTTGTTTATATTGAACTAATTATGACTGATCAGATATAGCTAAAGTCATGGTGTTTATATTTAACTAATGATGGCTGATCAGATATAGCTAAAGTCATGGTGTTTATATTTAACTAATAATGACTAATAAAATATAGCTAAAGTCATGATGCTTATATTTAACTAATAATGACTGATCAGATATAGCTAAAGTCATGGTGTTTATATTTAACTAATGATGACTGATCAGATATAGCTAAAGTAATGTTGTTTATATTTAACTAATGATGGCTGATCAGATATAGCTAAAGTCATGATGTTTATATTTAACTAATGATGACTGATCAGATATAGCTAAAGTCATGATGTTTATATTTAACTAATGATGACTGATCAGATATAGCTAAAGTCATGGTGTTTATATTTAACTAATAATGACTTATCCTATATAGCTAAAGTCATGGTGTTTATATTTAACTAATAATGACTGATCATATATAGCTAAAGTCATGATGTTTATATTGAACTAATAATGACTAATAAAATATAGCTAAAGTCATGGTGGGACGTGGTGGTCGAGAGGTAGCGCTCTCGACTGCCATACCGATGGTCATGAGTTCGAATCCACACGAAGGTGTTATTTGTTCTCGGAGCCTGAGGAGTCCCCGCGTCACCCAGCTCCGAATGGGTACCTAACTAGACAATAGTTAGGCGGCTGGGGTAATGCGTGGAACCCCTATAGCCGTGGCCTGTGACCGCTACATCACTTGCCAACAGATCATCTCTCATGGTCTGTGGACGCATAGAAGGAGCGTCTGTATATCTAAGATAAGATAAGATATTTAACTAAAAATGACTAATAAAATATAGCTTAAGTCATGGTGTTTATATTTAACTAATAACAACTGATCAGATTAAGCTAAAGTAATGGTGTTTATATGTAACTAATGATGGCTGGTGTATTCATAATGACCCGAAGAGAGTAAAAATTAATACATCACTGTTTTCATTTTTTAGGCCATGATGCTACCAGTTAAACCGCAAACTACTTTTCTTAGGCTTTGGATATTTTGGAGGATATTCGAATAAATTTAAATAAAGTTGTATAGTCTAGTCCTTAACCAATGAAAAGTTTTTATATAGAGGTTGTGAAATGAACTTTAAATAAAGTTGACTAGCCTAGTCCTTAACCTATAGCACGTTTTTATTATTTATTCATTGTTCAGATCAGTGGTCCTCGTCCTATAGATCGTGATGGCTCCGGGGTCACGTCGCCTTTTCTAAGTGGTTGCCAAATTATACAGGAAAATAAAAAAAAAGTTATTATAATCGTTTTTTTTTTTTTCATTTTTAATGCTGGGTTGAATCTAAATGTGTTCAGTCCTGCCTTTGAATCCAAAGATGTCATGAAGTTATTCCTGGAAATGGTTTTAAATATAAATCTTAGCAGCTTAAAGCGTAGCATATTTAGCAGATAACGAAGAAAGCATTTAACATTAGACATTGGGGGAAAGGAAACACATAGTATCGCCTTTTACGATCATCTCAGGGAATCTATAGGAAACTAATAGTATCGCCTTTTACTATCATCTGAGGGAATTTGTAGGAAACTAATAGTATCGCCTTTTACTATCATCTCAGGGAATTTATATGAAACTAATAGTATCGCCTTTTACTATCATCTCAGGGAATTTATAGGAACTAATAGTATCACCTTTTACTATCATCTCAGGGAATTTATAGGAAACTAATAGTATCGCCTCTTACTATCATTTCAGGGAATTTATAGGAACTAATAGTATCGCCTTTTACTATCATCTCAGGGAATTTATAGGAACTAATAGTATCGCCTTTTACTATCATCTCAGGGAATTTATAGGAAACTAATAGTATCGCCTTTTACTATCATTTCAGGGAATTTATAGGAACTAATAGTATCGCCTTTTACTATCATCTCAGGGAATTTATAGGATACTAATAGTATCGCCTTTTACGATCATCTCAGGGAATTTATAGGAACTAATAGTATCGCCTTTTACTATCATCTCAGGGAATTTATAGGAAACAAATAGTATCGCCTTTTACTATCATCTCAGGGAATTTATAGGAACTAATAGTATCGCGTTAAACTATCATATCAGGGAATTTATAGGAAACTAATAGTATCGCCTTTTACTATCATATCAGGGAATTTTTAGGAAACTAATAGTATCGCCTTTTACTCATCTCGGGGAATTTATAGGAAACTAATAGTATCGCCTTTTACTCATCTCGGGGAATTTATAGGAACTAATAGTATCGCCTTTTACTATCATATCAGGGAATTTATAGGAAACTAATAGTATCGCCTTTTACTATCATCCCAGGGAATTTAAGGAAACTAATAGTATCGCCTTTTACGATCATCTCAGGAAATCTATATCCAAGCTCAAAAACAAACAAAGAAATATAAATGTTAGAAAAATTGCCATGTTTGGAGAAAAAGAAATTATCTCCTGTGGTAGAGGAATCTGAATGTGAAATACTTAAATATTTGAATGAGGAGATAATTGGCAACTCAAAACCCATGGAAGGTAACTCAGATGTTTTTCTTCTTTGCCGTAAAAAGAAAAAAAAAAAGATTGACATGAAATTTTATGTTTTCCTTGTTGTTGCAAAAAATAATATAAAAGCCCAGGTCACTCACTCACTCACTGGATGTGGAACGCTGAGGAACGATGTACGACAGTCTACAGCAGTTAGTTGAAAAATCGTGTGGTGATTGGCGCTGTAAAAATATTCAAAATGACGTCATTGTTTGGTGTGCATCAGTGCGCAAAATACAACCCCGATTATTAAATCCTTTGCCTACATTTCAGAAATTTTAATATTTCGTATTTAATAATTATAATTAAAAAAATCATGTTAAGCCTGGTCCCTTTTTGGACTCAGGACGTGTTAGCGCATTTTCGTATTATGTATCAGTACTTATGTTAGATATCAGCATTGTGTAGTTATCAGTAATTGTGTTTAGATTTTAGACATATTTTTATGAATTTTTAGGAACTCTTGTGTGTTGGTGGTGGTAGGAACTCTTGTGTGTTGGTGGTTGTAGGAACTCTTGTGTGTTGGCGGTGGTAGGAACTCTTGTGTGTTGGCGGTGGTAGGAACTCTTGTGTGTTGGTGTTGGTAGGAATTCTTGTGTGTTTGAGGTGGTAGGAACTCTTGTGATATACATCATGGGTCTAGGACTTTCATACTTCCAGGAGCTCTACTGCCACTACAAGAGGTCGGATCGAGTAACTGAGTGTTGATGCACAAATGGCAGGTCAGGACATACAAAAAACATATGTACATCATGGGTCTAGGACTTATGGATGCTGAGATCTAGGGTGATGACAGACGGACGGACGGACAGACGGACAAAACGGATAAAATAGCGCATTTCGACTTCTCGAAAATGCGCTAACAATGATAATTTATATAGCGCTGTATCCCAGAAATGATCCGGGGTCACATCACTTTACATGTAAATAACAATACATATATTAATTAAAGAAACATTCATATTATTCTCACTACATAAATGACAATAGGTTACACATCAGCTACGTTAATCATTTATCAAAAAGGGACAAGTTAGTTGGGCTTTTGAAAAAGGTTGGCGCCGTAGGTGCCCTAAAAAAAGTGTGCGCCGCAGGCTCCATGGCGCCCCGGCACAATCTAGTCTAATATATAGAGCTCAGTTGGTGTTTGTATGTTTGTGTGTTTCACTTTTTGACTGTAAATTAAATGACAGACCGGGACAAAATTTGTCAGGACGGCTCTTTGTAACCTGCATATGGTTTTATCATAGTTTTACTAACTGTCCCATTTGCCCAGACAATGCAGATATAAAGAAAAAAAAAATCTCAATTCCATATTGAAAAACTTTAGGCGGACGTTCTGCACGATTTTTTTTTTTGTGCACTATTTTTTTCCCAATGCTTTATTTTGAGCGGTGCGCTTTAAAAATATTTTATTGTCAAATTACGATGTGCATGATTTCTTGGACCCTTCTAAAATTTAACTGTGGTATCTTATAATAACATTCATATTTTGTGGTACAGTGGATTTTCTCTAATAATATGTTTACATTCAAGATGATACAAAACAATTTCATTACATTTTCACACAATATATGGTATTTGTTTGTAATATGGGGGGGGGGGGACACAATTGAGAATTTTGTTATGTTGTTAAAAAGAAATTAAAATTTGATTAAAAAACTTACAAAATATGTAATTAGTGAGTTAATTTTATATCTTTATATTATAGATGCTTTTAAAATATGTTATTAAATGGACTTACCGTGTTAACATGTGTGAATAAAACTTCGACTTTTTTGTTGTGATTAAATACTCGACATTTAATAAAAACCTTATTCTGTAGTTTGTGAGTTTATTTTATGTGGAAAACGATTAATTATAGTTTCATTGCGAATTGCATATGCCTAATTTTTTATAAAGATTTAACCAAATTGTTTTGCCATCTGTATTCATGACTATGAAATTGAAGATTTTGATAATAGTTTACTTAAAATACATTGTTATTAGTGTCTGAATTAAATTTCAACGAATCAGTGAGCGTTGGGATTAATTAAACTTTAATCTATTCAGCTACAGTTTTATACATTATCATATGTAGTATTAAATTCTATTATCATATTTAATTTTTTTTAAACCGTATTGATCATTATCAATTTCAGTCCAAGCCCAACAGCCAATTGTTGACAAGTCAGTGATTGTTGACGGCGGTACGTTTACAGTGACATGTGACACCAATCGTTTTTCTGGTTGGAGACATTCCTGCATCTGTACCGTACATCAGTCATTTGTCTCTTGAGAGGACAGTTGGTACACGACCCAGATCAGTTATTGTTCAATATATACCGCTTGTAACTGATGGCACCTCAAATTTGACAATGGTCATCAGCACTCTAGAGTTTTGGCCATTTTTTTTTTTTTACAAACTCTGTGTTAGTTGTTAAAGCACTCAGTCACCCATTCACTAATTCTCCAATTTCCCGCAGCAAAGCGCGGGGAAATTGCTAGTTTATATATTATTCAACAAAGCGAATACGTCATACAAAGGTGAAGAGTGACACTCACTGAAGTCGACCAATCAAGCTAAGAAGGTTTGTTTTTAAAAAAAAAACCGTTGGTGAGCATGTTTCGAGACCAAAAATGCTTCTTGATTACACTTGCGTTGTTCTTTCACCAAATAACATGTGATTCTTAGTGTAGTGGTTATCGCGTCCGCCATACAAGCGGAAGTCCTGAGTTCAAACCCTAACGAAAAATGTTTGTTTTAATTTTAAAAAATGTGTATTTGTATCCGTTCTTTGACCCCTTTTTGATGAGCATGTCTGACCCTCGCTGGGGTCGGCCAATTACAGTTTATGGTCCCCCGTTCTGTGCACTATTCATGAGCAAGTTTGCGGCGTATGGTACGCCGCGGGGCGTATCTTGTATTACAATATTATATCAGTGGCGTAGCTAGAGCTTTTGCCGCCCGGGGCGATCTCCAATTTGCCGCTCTTTTAGAGTGGTTCAACATGCCACCGAAACGACGGCGGAACGTCCTGAGACGGGTTTTGCTGCTCGTTAACAAATAATTGATTCGGGTATTTACATCAGACTATTAGTAGCCGAGCGAAGTAGATAGAAGTGAACAAGAAATTCTGTTGAATTTAATTTCAATCATTTACACAGAATGTTCCTCCCGGAAGAAATTGGGTCATTGAAGCTTCTGGTGGTGGATCACCTGGAACTGTTCAGGCCAACAACATAAATACGATCAAGATTACGTTGTTGGTTATAGACGCATCATGTGATGATGCTGGCATATACAGATGTAAAGCCACTTACTTTTCGAACTCAACTGAAGGAGATGTAAACAGTTTTCGAAAAATGACAGCCAAAGGTAAATTGAATATATAAATAAGAAGTAACTATTTATTTTAATGTCCACTTCTTAAGTTAGGCCTAACTGAAATAGATGAATGATAACAGTTTTTTTTTATAAACGACTTTTAAATAATTTATTTTGTTTGAGAGGAGGAATACATAGATTATAAATATTGTTTTACTAATAATAGTGAAAGACTGTACATAAGCCATAGAGTAGAGTAAGACGCAATAACTTTTAGCATATAAGAAGCGTCCTTAATACATAACACAGTATAGTTGAATATCTCCAAATTCGGTTATACAAGAGCAAACATATCCTAAATACTACCGTTAGTTTCAAACAATATATTGAAGAAGAATGACATTTTTTTAGTGTTCCTGCAAACTTTAACTTTAAAATTAACTTTACAAACTGAATTTCGGTTAACAGACAGTGTTAAAAAAGATGCTTCTGTATTTCAGACGCTAGAAAAGTACACATGTGATTTTATTTCTGCATTCATTTTCATTGTGAAGGTTTGGTTGTAATTATTATTTACAAATACTTGAAACGACAGACATTAAAATAAAATAAAGGCTTTTTACATCTTGACCAAAAGCATTGAAAAAGTTTGGAAAGTTCATTTTCGAGAGGTAAAATTATACATAGCTTAAACAAAAACAAGTGGATGAATTGGATCGAGTTATAAAACATGTGACACTAGAGGGAAGTGGTGGTTGGTCACAAGAAATCTTTTAAAAGATGCTCACCGACTTTCGCGGCTTCGAGTCTCTGATTTATTTCTCTGTTAAGGGTGTTGCTGTGTTCACAGAGATACGATGGGCAGCCGACTTTAGTTGGGGTAAATAAAGGCGACTGGCCACTGCGCAGAGCAATCCTCTAGAAACCGCAGTGTTCTCCTTTACTTGAAACAGTCCAGCCTTGTAGTGCGTCGTAATAAAAGAATATAGGACGAAATGACCCATTACTTAGTTTTCTTTTAAAAAAAAGAAATAGGTGGCGTTAAATTCAAAGAACATGTAGATCTATTTGATGGCGTTAGGTTCAAAGAACATGTAGATCTATTTGATGGCGTTAGGTTTTAAGAACATGTAGATCTATTTGATGGCATTAGGTTCAAAGAACATGTAGATTTATTTGATGGCGTTAGGTTCAAAGAACATGTAGATCTATTTGATGGCATTAGGTTCAAAGAACATGTAGATCTATTTGATGGCGTTAGGTTCAAAGAACATGTAGATCTATTTGATGGCATTAGGTTTAAAGAACATGTAGATCTATTTGATGGCGTTAGGTTCAAAGAACATGTAGATCTATTTGATAGCATTAGGTTCAAAGAACATGTAGATCTATTTGATGGCGTTAGGTTCAAAGAACATGTAGATTTATTTGATAGCGTTAGGTTCAAAGAACATTTAGATCTATTTGATGGTGTTAGGTTCAAAGAACATGTAGATCTATTTGATGGCGTTAGGTTCAAAGAACATGTAGATCAATTTGATGGCGTTAGGTTTAAAGAACATGTAAATCTATTTGATGGCGTTAAGTTCAAAGAACATGTAGATCTATTTGATGGCGTTAGGTTCAAAGAACATGTAGATCTATTTGATGGCATTAGGTTCAAAGAACATGTAGATCTATTTGGTGGCGTTAGGTTCAAAGAACATGTAGATCTATTTGATGTGGTTAGGTTCAAAGAACATGTAGATCTATTTGATGGCGTTAGGTTCAAAGAACATGTATATCTATTTGATGGCGTTAGGTTCAAAGAACATGTAGATCTATTTGATGGCGTTAGGTTTAAAGAACATGTAGATCTATTTGATGGCGTTAGGTTCAAAGAACATGTAGATCTATTTGATGGCGTTAGGTTTAAAGAACATGTAGATCTATTTGATGTCGTTAGGTTTAAAGAACATGTAGATCTATTTGATGGCGTTAGGTGTAAAGAACATGTAGATCTATTTGATGGCGTTAGGTTTAACGAACATGTAGATCTATTTCATGGCGTTAGATTTAAAGAACATGTAGATCTATTTGATGGCGTTAGGTTCAAAGAACATGTAGATCTATTTGATGGCATTAGGTTCAAAGAACATGTAGAACTATTTGATGGCATTAGGTTCAAAAAACATGTAGATCTATTTGATGGCATTAGGTTCAAAGAACATGTAGATCTTTTTGATGGCGTTAGGTTCAAAAAACATGTAGATCTATTTGTTTAAAGTAAATATAACAATAAACGTATAAATTAAAATAAAATATATATTCTAAATATCTAAAAAAAATATACTGATATTTCATTTCTACGATTACGGTAATAAATTATCGATCAATAGTTGAGATATTTGTTGAAATCTTCCATTTCACATCAAAATAAATACCCTAAAAAACTTTAATCAGATAATGCCTATAAATTGTCGCGAACTTTGTTTTGGAAAAGGAGACAAGTTTTGGCTCGGGTAAAATCATGTTCCTAAGTCGACGGTGAGTGACAAAAAAAGTTACGGTCTGAATGAAAGCCTTAATATTATAACTATCGTCTAAAGATGTTGCCACTTAATCGTTATTAATCTATATATTACTACGTAAGCAGCTAGAACAGAAGAGCCCTTACTAACCTTAGATCATCATAACGGCAATGAACCTGACTTCTCTAACAACACAGAGGGATATGATGTCGCATTAAGTTGCAGAGTTTGGGTAAGTGAATATGTATTGAAATTTGCTATATATTTACACAGAGATAACAGCTAGTACAGTGACGGATTTGGCTTTGTCTGCGTGGGGGGGAGGCCAGGAGAATTTCAAGGGGCGCAGCCAAATTTTACTAAAAGCCGAGCATTCCATAAATACTAGATCTGTTAATACACCCAAGTACATATCAATGGGTCTAAGAAATAAATATACATCTTGGCACTGCACACATTGTGGATTTCCTCAAATCAACTCAGACCTGTTTAATCATAGGGACCTGGTTACCACAAACTTTTACAGTGTTTTGGCTAATTCTAATATAAAAAATACCCTAGATAAAATCAGACCTGCCACACAAACCCATGAAAATAAAAAATCTACTAATACTGACAATCAATACACGCTTAAAACTCTAATAATTAATTTTCAAAGCATAAAAAATAAAATTCCAGATTTAGAACTCCTAATAAAAACAGAAGAACCAGACATAATTGCTGGTTCTGAAACTTGGTTGAACCCCAATATATACAACTCTGAAATTTTAAGCAGCAATTACAACATATTTAGAAAAGATAGAACAGACAATCATGGAGGTGTCCTACTTGCAATAAAATCAACTCTAATAGCTGAAGAAATTAACACACAACCAAACTCCAATATAGAATCTGTTTTCTGCAAAATATTTACACCTAACTCATCACCCTTTATTGTAGGCAGTCTATATAGGCCACCAAATACAAACATAGAATACATGAGGAATCTCTGCAGTCAATTAATTTACATTAAAAACAATTATAAAAATGCTGTAATTTGGTCTATGGGGGACTTAAATCTTCCAGATATAAATTGGAAAAAATATACAATCGATAGCCACCAAAATAATAAAGAAATTAATGAACATTTCTTAGACACAATAAATAACATAAACCTAGAACAGATAGTAAAAAAAGCAACTAGGAAAAACAAAATACTAGATTTATTCCTAACAAACAGACCAGGATTAGTAGTAGACTGCACAATAATTCCTGGGCTGTCTGACCATGATATTGTTAGGGTAACCAACACAATAAAAACTAAAATAAATAAGATGCCTAGAAGAACAATATATCTTTGGAATAAATGCAACTTAATAAAATTACACCAATCAGCTTCTAATTTCCAACAAAATTTCCTAAGTAAATTCAGCATAGTTAGCCCTGTAGAAGAAATATGGAAGGAAATAAAAACAAATCTAAAAACCATAATGGATCAGAATGTTCCAACAAAAATAACTTCAAATAGAATTAATAAATGCTGGTTCAATTTTAAACTTAAAAAGTATTGCAAACTAAAGGAGAATTTATTTAAGAAATTTAAGGCTACCAATTCAGAAAGGATACACAAAAAATACTTAAAAATTAAACACCTGACACAGAAACTTAGCCGTAACCTCCAAAATAATTATATAAACAGTGTGATAACTAAAGATAACAATAAAAACTTATGGTCCTTTATCAAATCTAAAAAAATGGAGCCTTCAGGTATAGCCACACTAAAAGACTCAAATAATAAAACCTATAATGATAATGAAAA
>MUZC01000361.1:220044-253527 GCA_002072015.1 Radix auricularia | reverse complement strand
CATCACTGGATCCAAGATTTCCTATTGGGTAGGGAGCAAACTGTAATAATTAATGGTTCTAAATCTACACCAATAAAGGTTAACTCAGGAGTTCCACAAGGAACTGTCCTAGGTCCCTTACTATTTTTAATTTATATAAATGACTTACCCAACAATATCTCAACAGGAACTAAAGTTAGGTTATTTGCTGATGATTGTATAATCTATAGAACAATCAAGTCAGAACAAGATAGCAAAATTTTACAAAAAGACTTAGATGAATTAATAAAATGGGAAACTAACTGGAGTATGTCCTTCCACCCAGAAAAATGTCAACTGCTAAGAGTAACAAAGAAAAAGAAACAAATAAACTCAAAATATTTCATTCATGGAAAAGAACTAACCCAAACTAAAGATGCGAAATACTTAGGAGTCATAATAAACGAGAAACTATCTTGGAATCCCCATGTCAATGAAGTTATTAAAAAATCTAACAAAACCTTAGGCTTTATAGAAAGAAACTTTTACAAATGTAACAAAGATATAAAACTAAAATGCTATCTCACCCTGGTGAGACCTATACTAGAATATGCATCTTCAGTATGGGACCCATCCACCAAAGAAAATATTGATAAGTTAGAACAAATCCAAAAAAGAGCTGCCAGATTCATTACTGGAGAATATTCAAAACTGACAAGAGTAACACCATTAGTTAAATCATTAAACCTTGAAACACTAGAGGATAGAAGAACCAAGAGTAAATTAGTAATTATACATAAGGCAATTAATTCTAATTTAGAAATACAACACAAAGATAACCTAATACAACCCTCAAATAGACATAAAGACAAAAACACCTTTCTTATTCCATATGCAAGAACAAACACATACAAGTTTTCTTTCTTTCCGTCCGGTATTCGGGCGTGGAATGGGTTGCCTGAAGAAACCAGGAAAACCACCACTTTATCATCTTTTAAAACTCTAGTAAGAATACAGGACTAAACACAAACCATAGAAATACGTAGGACGCAATAATCTTCTGTACAGAAGGAGCGTCTGTAACATATAAGATAAGATACTAATTATTAGCCGACTAATTTATTAAATTTTCCCTGTCGAGATAGGGTGACCTCTACGTGGTTGGACAGACGAGTAAGGTCGTGGTGTAAATTGCGACCTGAAACCGACAAACCTCAGGCTTGGATAGCCGAAGTCCGATGTTAGGCGCTAGGTGCTAATCATATATGATTACAGTCGCTGTACGGATCTTAGGCAAAGCATTTAGATGCAATGCCGATGATGAAAACCAAAGTACCCATTGAGGGTCGGGTTACTCCGAAGAGACCGTTTCGTCCCCCTCAATTAACTAGCAACGCTGTTGAGCGGTGCCGGTTTAGGGCCAGGAGCGCCGGTACGGAATAGCAAAAGGTACCGTCAGGAAACGTTATTGGTCGCCAGCTCTGAGGAAACCTTCCGGTGGGGGTTAAACCCTAGTTGGGTCAGTGATGATTCCCACGCTTTGCGGCGATCTAAACTATAAAGACTCGTAAGCTTTGCCGTGGTGGCGCCAAAGTGATACCATGTTGATAGCGAGTCACCGAAGGAAAATTCCACACCTTCCTCGGGAGGCACACTTTAGTGGGAGGCGTTTTCGGCCCAGTGCCCTGGACGCCATGGCGGCCGCTTGTAGCAGCGACCGCTTCGGGGGGGGGCTTCTCGGTCTTTACGTCCCTTAGGGAGCCAGAAGGTTGAGGGGGTTTTCCGGGAAGCCCCATGAAGAGCGCAGGCTTGGGACTGCTGATTTCTTCCACATGTAGGATTTTCAGGATTAAATTTTCCAAATTATCGAACAAGTCAAACAGAATCAACAATATAAACAGATTTGTTTTCAAATGGGACGTGGTGGTAGAGAGGTAGCGCTCTCGACTGTCATACTGATGGTCATGAGTTCAAATCCACACGAAGGTCACCCAGCTCCGAAGGGGTACCTAACTAGACAATAGTTAGGCGGCTGGGGTAATGCGTGGAACCCCTATAGCCGTGGCCTGTGACCGCTGCATCACTTGCCAACAGATCATCTCTCATGGTCTGTGGACGTAATTATCTTCTGTATATCTAAGATATATCCAAGATAAATTTATTTCAATAGTATATTTATTGATCTAATAAAGAAACTTAGTTTATACGAATTTATATAGAGCCCTGAGCCGTAAGTAAATTCCAATCGACCTTATTTCATTGAAGCCAAAGGAATTATCATTGATTCAAAGTCAATTTTTTCAGCTAGATCACGTTTAATGGAAATTAATTCCAATCCAGACAGACGTTCGTTTGTCATTTTTGAGCGCAGATAATTTTTGATGATTTTTAATCACTGCTAGCAAGAAGATTCAGTTTATTTTATAGAGTATTGACAAATTAGGGATATCTGATGCCATTTGTTTTTCAGTCAAGAATGGCTGAACCTTTTTAAGTTGTAGTTCACTAGAGAGTGATGCACCTTTTGATGCATACAAATATTGCTTCTTCAATGTTAATGTCGTGTTTGCAAATTTTGCACAAACTTCGAAAAGAATCTTTATTTTCCCGACGTTTTTGATTGGTCGATACAATAGAAATAAATAACTGTGTCCCGAAAGTCATTAAATCGGTCATCTGTTTGTGTTACAAGTGCATCCAAGACAGTGAAGTACGTTTCAGATTTAAGGCTTGTTGTTGGGTAAAGAACCCTTTCATCTTTTCTAAGTTCACCTGTCATACATTTCTTTTTGCAATTCGCTTTTCTTTAAATTTTGTTTTTAAAATCTAGTTTTGAACTATTTACGTTAATAAATGATTTGACATTATACTTTCAGTTTGAGAATTTTAAAAGCTTAGCGCTTCTCATTTCAACAAACTTATTTCTTCCATCATGGATGAATTGTTTTTCAAATGGAATGTCAATGCTCTTGCGCTGCAAGTAGTTTGAAAACACGAAGATATTATCCGACAACTTTTGTACAAATAGCATCAGAAAAAAACTAAATAATAATATTTTGTTATTAAAACAGATAGTCCCATAGCTTCTGCTCTGAGACTTCCTTTATATTCTGTCGATTGCCCTGAATTTATATTTTCTAGAGTGGCTAGAAAAGCAGAGAATGACCCAACAACTACATCAACTGAATGCTTACGGCTTGTCCATCTTGTATCAGAAAGTAATTTCAGAGTAGCTACTGTTGATTAATATTATGATTTATGGTGGTTTTAGGAGTATGTAGACTTGGTAATTAGACGTAAGACATGCGTACAACCTTTCAGCTGTGCCGAAAAACAACTGCACATCACTGTTTACAGACATTGCTCCTACAGTGACCAAAATTTCAAACATAGGCACAACAATGAAAATAGATGGCATTGCATGAAAGTTTCTTTAGATGAGTTTGAAGGCCACACTTAATTCCAGACATAGCAGATGTGCCATCGAATGCCTTTCATTCACAGATTGTGATATCAATGTTTCGCTTTTGTATTTTGTAGTTCCTTTCAAATCTTCTCACCAAATGCGGCAACATGGCTGTTTTCCAAAGTATAAAAGCATGGCCAGATTGAACCATCTTGTTGCCCTAGACACAAACCCACATGGGTGCCCCCCTTCTGCCTGTGGCCCCGATCCTCAACTGACCGCTGGTATGTTAAATAGTATGCACACACTCACACACACACACACACACACACACACACACACACACACACACACACACACACACACACACACACACACACACACGCACACACACAATCATAACAAATAGCATTACTTGCTAACACATATGTTTGTAATGACACTGAAATGAAACCTACATTTTCTGTACTGAAATTAATAGTTAAATAATTTTATAACAATAATAGACGAAAAAACTATAACCTTTTAAATAGATTTTAAAGTTCTTTTTTTTTCTAGATTTATAGCTTGCAAAGTTTTTGAGTACATCATCAGCGCTAGTTGTGCACGAGTCTGCCTGCCTCAATCATCAGCAGAGATAAGGAACCATTTCTTGTTTTCCCTACTGGGATTTTATATAGCTGAGAAAAAGAGCCCTTAGTTGAACAGGTGTAACCATTAATCTTATATGCGCAAGGCAATTTTTACATATTTCAGGAGGACTTGTGGTGCCCCCAAATGCTTGGTGCCCTAGGCACGTGCCTTGCTTTCCTAATGGTTAATCCCGGCCTGTAAAAAAATCTATAAATCTTTCCACAACATGTCCAGATATTAAAACTGAACGTAAAGAAACTGACATCTGATCAATTTTAGATATATCAACGGTTTAATCAATAATAAAAGTAAAGAACTATGCAGAATTAACTTCATTATCAATTATCTCCGATTATTCAAATGTAAGTGATTGAATTAAATCAAATTGCGCATCATGACTTAAATAAAGTTCATTTTTCTTTTCAAACTTAAGATGAATGTCTAAAGTGAAATCATATTTGGCTAAAAAAGATAACATTTCACGAAAATGACCAGTTATTTCTACAACTACCACCACTAATGCAAGATTGTTCTCAATGTCCTCTAAATGGCAAACCATGTTTTGCTAAGAACAACGTCACGTCTGTCATTCATTTTAATACTTCTCTATTCTTTTCCACTTCGCGAAGTTCCTAACTGATCAAACAATATATTACAGTTTTAAAATATGATATTTAGCAAGCAAATATTGTTGTATTGCAATTTGGTGTTGATTAGAAGTTTCGTGTTTAACTATCTTTTTTTCTGCTCCAGTGACACCTTTTTAGTCTTCATAAAGGGCGTCTTAAGGGGGGTGCCATTTTAGACCCAAAAGGGCATGGGGGGCAGGTGCCCCCTTCCCTACAGCTAAATCCGTTACTGAGCTAGTAGAATATAATGAAAATTATTATCATATAATTAGTGTTAATAAATTAATTAGTTGTAATTACTTAATTACTTTGAATTATTTCGTGTTTGCTGATATGATATATAATTTTGAATTTCTAAATGACTAAAAAAAAAACAATTATTTCAGGGTTCCTATGGTCTTGTGTTTAGCTGGTTGACAGGTCCTGCAAGTGGATCCGACTTTGCCCCCCAAATAGCCTTCGATATTCAAACAATCACACCAAGTCCACCAACAGCTACAGCTCCTCAATGCTCCCAATACCTGTATGAGTCAATCTTGTATATAACAGTAAAGCCTAGGGATACGGTGTACATTTGTGTGGTACATGGTGGCAACGGTGAAACCATTAGGAAATATTTTACAATTCTTTCTCAAACAGGTAAGTGAAAAGTGAATGACAGTTTAAGTTTCAGAATAGTTTAACACATACTGTGCTGTAAACAGCGATATTATTAATATANNNTATATATCAAACTGAGAACGTCTTATTTCAAAATAACTATAGCGTAATCAGTGCAAGTCTGTGGTACCTATTTTTATGGCACTCCATAAACATTTATTGTATACATTGCAGAGTATTTAGGAGTCTGTGTACTATCTGGTGGCTTCAATGTAATTCGTAGTTTGTTTCGTAAACTAGTGGTTTCAAGGCATGAAACCTTGACACGCAACTGTACTTACAACATCAGAGACATGAGCTGTTCATTCATGCTAAACGACAGGCAACTATACTTACAACAGCAGAGACATGAGCTGTTCATTCATGCTAGACAGGCAACTGTACTTACAACAGCCGTGACATGAGCTGTTCATTCATGCTAGACAGGCAACTGTACTAACAACAGCAGAGACATGAGCTGTTCATTCCTGCTAAACGACAGACAGTGACTTGTACAAGCTTCCAAGAAAAAAAAAACCATCATCAAAAACTACAAAAACATCAACTTTAACAACAAAAACATGAACATTAACAACAAAAACATTAACATATAAAACATCAACATTAACAACAAAAACATCAACATGTACATATAAAACATGAACATTAACATCAAAAACATCAACATAAACATAAAAAACATCAACATTAACATACAAAACATGAACATTAACAACAAAAACATTAACATTAACAACAAAAAGAAACTGTTTAGGCAATGACAATTCAAACTTTCGTGTATATGACTCAGAAATTTCTTACCCACCTCCTAAAAAATTGAATAAAATTTGCAAAGGAATATGTTTCCAGGGATTTACGTTAATTTTAATCATTTTAATTTAATGATTTTCTTAAAATTGTTCAAACAAAAAAGTTCCATCTCTTACATAATATTACACTGTTGACACTCGCTAATCATTCTATTTTATAGAAAACATCAACTTTAGTGGAAGTTCTGATCAAACAGACACACGTGGACATCGCAACACTGGCGTCAATTATGGTGACAAAGACTTATTTGGGGCCTTGTTTATTGTGTGGATGATGATGTTCTTATGGTCACAGTTTTACAGTGACAAGTACACCAAATTAAGTCCCGCCAGATATTTCAATGCTCATATTTCTATTACTAGAGTAACAAGCAGATCTACACAAAATTGTGTCCGAACTTTCTCAGGCAATGTCTATAAAAATCAAAATTTCTAAAATCTTGAAAGTAATTTCCACGGTTGTCCGTTCAACAGGTTTTCGCCAGCTGACCAAACAAACTAAACGACAGGTTTTCGCCAGCTGACCAAACAAACTAAACGACAGGTTTTCGCCAGCTGACCAAAGAAACTAAACGACAGGTTTTCGCCAGCTGACCAAACAAACTAAACGTCAGGTTTTCACCAGCTGACCAAACAAACTAAACGACAGGTTTTCACCAGCTGACCAAACAAACTAAACGACAGGTTTTCGCCAGCTGACCAAAGAAACTAAACGACAGGTTTTCGCCACCTGACCAAACAAACTAAACGACAGGTTTTCGNTTTCGTCATCTGACCAATCAAACTAAACGACTGGTCTTGGCCAGCTGACCAAACAAACTAAACGACGGGTCTTGGCCAGCAGACCAATCAAACTAAACGATAGGTTTTCGCCAGCTGACCAAACAAACTAAATGACAGGTTTTCGCCAGCTGACCAAACAAACTAAACGACAGGTTTTCGCCAGCTGACCAAACAAACTAAACGACAGGTTTTCGCCAGCTGACCAATCAAACTAAACGACGGGCTTTCGTCATCTGACCAAACAAACTAAACGACGGGTCTTGGCCAGCAGACCAAACAAACTAAACGACGGGCTTTCGCCGCATGACCAAACAAACTAAACGACAGGTTTTCGCCAGCTGACCAAACAAACTAAACGACAGGTTTTCGCCAGCTGACCAAACAAACTAAACGACGGGTCTTGGCCAGCAGACCAATCAAACTAAACGATAGGTTTTCGCCAGCTGACCAAACAAACTAAACGACGGGCTTTCGTCATCTGACCAAAGAAACTAAACGACAGGTTTTCGCCAGCTGACCAAACAAACTAAACGACGTGTCTTGGCCAGCAGACCAATCAAACTAAACGATAGGTTTTCGCCAGCTGACCAAACAAACTAAACGACAGGCTTTCGTCATCTGACCAAACAAACTAAACGACAGGTTTTCGCCAGCTGACCAAACCAACTAAACTACAGGTCTTGGCCAGCAGACCATCAAACAAAACGACAGGTCTTGGCCAGCTGACCAAACAAATTAAACGACAGGTCTTGGCCAGCAAACCAATCAAACAAAACGACTGGTCTTAGCCAGCTGACCAAACAAACTAAACGACAGGTCTTGGCCAGCAAATCAAACAAACTAAACGACAGGTCTTGGCCAGCTTACCAAACAAACTAAACTACAGGTCTATGCCAGCAGACCAATCAAACAAAACGACTGGTCTTGGCCAGCAAACCAATCAAACTAAACGACTGGTCTTGGCCAGCTGACCAAACAAACTAAACGACGGGCTTTCGTCATCTGACCAATCAAACTAAACGACAGATTTTCGTCATCTGAACAAACAAACTAAACGACAGGTTTTCCTCATCTGACCAATCAAACTAAACGACTGGTCTTGGCCAGCGGACCAAACAAACTAAACGACGGGTTTTCGCCAGCTGACCAAACAAACTAAACGACATGTTTTCGTCAGCTGACCAAAGAAACTAAACGACAGGTTTTCGCCAGCTGACCAAACAAACTAAACGACGGGTCTTGGCCAGCTGACCAAACAAACTAAACGACGGGCTTTCGCCGCATGACCAAACAAACTAAACGACAGGTTTTCGCCAGCTGAACAAAGAAACTAAACGACAGGTTTTCGCCAGCTGACCAAACAAACTAAACGACGGGTCTTGGCCAGCAGACCAATCAAACTAAACGATAGGTTTTCGCCAGCTGACCAAACAAACTAAACGACAGGCTTTCGTCATCTGACCAAACAAACTAAACGACAGGTTTTCGCCAGCTGACCAAACCAACAAAACTACAGGTCTTGGCCAGCAGACCATCAAACAAAACGACAGGTCTTGGTTAGCTGACCAAACAAACTAAACGACAGGTCTACGCCAGCAAACCAATCAAACAAAACGACTGGTCTTGGCCAGCTGACCAAACAAACTAAACGACAGGTCTTGGCCAGCAAACCAATCAAACAAAACGACTGGTCTTGGCCAGCTGACCAAACAAACTAAACGACAGTTCTTGGCCAGCAAACCAAACAAACTAACTGACAGGTCTTGGCCAGCTTACCAAACAAACTAAACTACAGGTCTATGCCAGCAGACCAATTAAACAAAACGACTGGTCTTGGCCAGCAAACCAATCAAACAAAACGACTGGTCTTGGCCAGCTGACCAAACAAACTAAACGACGGGGGTGCGCCAGCTGACCAAACAAACTAAATGACAAGTTTTCGCAAGCTGACCAAACAAACTAAACGACAGGCTTTGGACAGCTGAAAAAGAAACTAAACGACAGGTTTTCGCCAGCTGACCAAACAAACTAAACGACGGGTCTTGGCCAGCAGACCAATCAAACTAAACGATAGGTTTTCGCCAGCTGAACAAACAAACTAAACGACAGGCTTTCGTCATCTTACCTAACAAACTAAACGACAGGTTTTTGCCAGCTGACCAAACCAACTTAACTACAGGTCTTGGCCAGCAGACCAATCAAACAAAACGACAGGTCTTGGCCAGCTGACCAAACAAACTAAACGACAGGTCTTGGCCAGCAAACCAATCAAACAAAACGACTGGTCTTGGCCAGCTGACCAAACAAACTAAACGACAGGTCTTGGCCAGCAAACCAATCAAACAAAACGACAGGTCTTGGCCAGCTGACCAAACAAACTAAACGACAGGTCTTCGCCAGCAAACCAAACAAACTAAACGACAAGTCTTGGCCAGCTGACCAAACAAACTAAACTACAGGTCTATGCCAGCAGACCAATCAAACAAAACGACTGGTCTTGGCCAGCAAACCAATCAAACAAAACGACTTGTCTTGGCCAGCTGACCAAACAAACTAAACGACGGGTCTGCGCCAGCTGACCAAACAAACTAAATGACAAGTTTTCGCCAGCTGACCAAACAAACTAAACGACAGGCTTTGGCCAGCTGACAAACAAACTAAACGACAGGTTTTCGCCAGCTGACCAAACAAACTAAACGACAGGCTTTGGCCAGCTGACAAAACAAACTAAACGACAGGCTTTCGCCAGCTGACCAAACAAACTAAACGATAGGTTTTCGCCAGCTGACCAAAACAAACTAAACGACAGGCTTTCGCCAGCTGACCAAACTTCGCCAGCTGACCAAACAAACTAAACGACAGGTCTTGGCCAGCAGACCAATCAAAATAAACGACAGGTCTTGGCTAGTTGACCAAACAAACTAAACGACAGTCTTTCGCCAGCTGACGAAACAAACTAAACGACAGTCTTTGGCCAGCTGTCCAAACAAACTAAACGACAGGCTTTAGCCTGCTGACCAAACAAACTAAACGACAGGTTTTCGACAGCTGACCAAAACAAATTTAAACGACAGGCTTTCACCAGCTGACCAAACTTCGCCAGCTGACCAAACAAACTAAACGACAGGTCTTAGCCAGATGACCAAACAAACTAAACGCTAGGTTTTTGCAAGCTGACCAAACAAACTAAACGACAGGTTTTGCCAGCTGACCAAAACAACCTAAACGACTGTTCGCCAGTTTACCAAACTTCGCCAGCTGACCAAAAAACTAAACGACAGGTTTTCGCCAGCTGACCAAACCAACTAAACTACAGGTCTATGCCAGCAGACCAATCAAACAAAACGACAGGTCTTGGCCAGCAAACCAATCAAACTTAACGACAGGTTTTCGCCAGCTGACCAAACAAACTAAACGACAGGCTTTGGCCAGCTGACAAACAAACTAAACGTCAGGTTTTCGCCAGCTGACCAAACAAACTAAACGACAGGCTTTGGCCAGCTGACCAAACAAACTAAACGACAGGTTTTCGCCAGCTGACCAAACAAACTAAACGATAGGTTTTCGCCAGCTGACCAAAACAAACTAAACGTCAGACTTTTGCCAGCTGACCAAACTTCGCCAGCTGACCAAAACAAACTAAACGACAGGCTTTCGCCAGCTGACCAAACTTCGCCAGCTGACCAAACAATTTAAACGACAGGTCTTGGCCAGCAGACCAAACAAACTAAACGACAGGCTTTCGCCAGCTGACCAAACTTCGCCAGCTGACCAAACAATTTAAACGACAGGTCTTGGCCAGCTGACCAAGCAAACTAAACGACAGGCTTTCGCCAGCTGACCAAACAAACTAAACTACAGGCTTTCGCCAGCTGACCAAACAAACTTAACGACAAGTCTTGGCCAGCAGACCAATCAAACTAAACGACAGGCTTTGGCCAGCTGACCAAACAAACTAAACGACAGGCTTTGGCCAGCTTACCAAACAAACTAAACGATAGGTTTTCGCCAGCTGACCAAAACAAATTTAAACGACAGGCTTTCACCAGCTGACCAAACTTCGCCAGCTGACCAAACCAACTTAACGACAGGTCTTGGCCAGCAGACCAATCAAACTAAACGACAGGTCTTGGCCAGCTGACCAATCAAAGTAAACGACAGGTCTTGGCCTGCTGACCAATCTAACTAAACGACAGGTCTTGGCCAGCTGACTAATCAAACTAAACAACAGGTCTTCGCCAGCTGACCACACAATTTATACGACAGGCTTTGGCCAGCTAACCAAACAAACTAAACGACAGGTTTTCACCAGCTGACCAATCAAAGTAAACGACAGGCTTTCGCCAGCTTACCAAACAAACTAAACGATAGGTTTTCGCCAGCTGACCAAACAAACTAGAAACAAGCAAAAAAGGTAAAAAATAGTTTTTAAATATTGAGATCGACAGAAAAGGGAAAACGCAAAAATACTTTTTAGAATTTATACAAAACACCTAAGCATATGAAATAGCATTTTTACCTAAATGCTATCTTTAAGTGCAACCCCGATTTTTTCGAATAAAATAGTTTTATATTGAATGTTGTTTTATTCCACTGTTCATCACAAAGCATATGATGTTAGCACGACATATAATGTTGGTTTGTATTCTTAAAAACTGTACAGCATGTTAGTTTACATGTTCAAAAATGTACAGCAAGTTTGTTGACATGTTCAAAATTGTACAGCAAGTTTGTTGACATGTTCAAAATTGTACAGCAAGTTACTTGACATGTTCAAATTTGTACAACAAGTTAGTTGACATGTTCAAAATTGTACAGCAAGTTACTTGACATGTTCAAAATTGTACAGCAAGTTACTTGCTATGTTCAAAATTGTATAGTAAGTTAGTTGTCATTTTTTTAATTGTACAGCAAGTTAGTTGACATGTTCAAAATTGTACAGCAAGTTAGTTGACATGTTCAAAATTGTACAGCAAGTTAGTTGACATGTTCAAAATTGTACAGCAAGTTAGTTTACATGTTCAAAATTGTACAGCAAGTTAGTTGACATGTTCAAAATTGTACAGCAAGTTAGTTGACATGTTCAAAATTGTACAGCAAGTTAGTTGACATGTTCCAAATTGAACAGCTAGTTAGTTGACATGTTCAAAATTGTACAGCAAGTTAGTTGACATGTTCCAAATTGAACAGCAAGTTAGTTGACATGTTCCAAATTGAACAGAAAGTTAGTTGACATGTTCCAAATTGTACAGCAAGTTAGTTGACATGTTCCAAATTGAACAGCTAGTTAGTTGACATGTTCCAAATTGTACAGCAAGTTAGTTGACATGTTCCAAATTGTACATCAAGTTAGTTGACATGTTCCAAATTGAACAGCTAGCTAGTTGACGACGTGTTCAAAATTTTATAAATTTATCAATCTGGACTACAGAGATCATTTAAGTATATATATAGATCTAATATAACATAAATTAATTGTTACCTCTTCCACTTAAATTCGGGAAAACTTTTCGCTTTAAAAACAAAAAAAGAAATTTGTATAACATTTACGAAAAGAAATTCCACAACACACACATTTATTATAGTTATTAAAGGATGTATTTATATGCTTATTATAAAATAATCTATATAACATTTTGATTAATGTGTAGACTATACTTTGATTTATGAACTGTGCATTTTTTCCTTGTTGAGTATGATAATAAAATCGGAGACAGCAGTTAGATGGCATTTTCGTTGTTTTTTTCCCTTCCATTGAAAAAGTTGTATTTTAAGACCTATAAGTTACCCTGTTACGCGTTCCGTTTGCTATCTCTATCCATACATAGAATACAGGCCGCTCTAGAATATAAGCTCTCACTACCATTGTCCCTGGGGACTTTGATCATCAGACATCAGATATTTTTTAATATAATCTACACAAATTACCAAAACTATATTAACAACAACTGTGCTGCAATGAAAATAAATTTTCTCTGTGAAAAATATATTAAATAATGTTATCTTAAAAAGAGACAAATACATAACTACTTTTGATCAAACAACATCATTTTTAGAAAAAAAAATCAAATAGCGTTTTAGATAACTGTCATATTTACTTTATTTTCTAAAAAAAAGGAAAGGAAAGTTTTAAAATCAATGCAGAAAATATTTTACATGAAGAGTAGTGAATGGCATAATTTCGAAAATTAACCTTTGCAATATATTGATGGTAAAATATCAATACAAAAGAAAATGAAAACATTAATAAAATAGAACAAATTCATAAAAAGAGCTGCCAGATTCATTACTGGAGAATATTCAAAACTGACAAAAATAACGCCATTAGTTGTATCATTAAACCTTGAAAGTCTAGAGGATAGAAGAACGAAGAGTAAATTAGTAATTAATTATACTTACAGAAATTAATTTTAATTTATAAATACAACACAAAGATAAATTAATACCTTCAGATAGACACAAGTCAGTGGCGGCGTTAGGTAAGCGCGGGGCCTAGTGCCAGCTATGACCCCGCGGGGCCAGAGTACTAGCAAAGATCGCTAAGCACCAGTATGCTATTGCATTTACAAATATGAAATTTCTTGATTATTGTGAAATTTTAATACTTGTCACCTTTTTATTAAATTATTACAAGTTCATAATTTTCTCTGGTCTATAAAAAACGGTTTATTCTTATCGAAAAAATGACGTGCCAGTTGCGACGTGATTTAAAATGTAATTTATTGACAGACATATTGCAAAATAATTGCAAAAGGATCACAAGACTGCCTCTTTCGTTTCTTTACAATCGTTTCCAGGATATGTTCTACCATCCACTCTTTGGTTCTACATGTATAGGCTATTAACCAGGACGAGACATGTTCAGGACTGAAACGCGGGGCCTAACTAAGCGCGTGGCCTGGGGCAGTCGCCCCAGTTGCCACCCTCAAACGCCGCTCCTGAAATAAGGATAACATCATATTTCTCATTCCATATGCAAGTACAAACAAATACAAGTTTTCTTTCGTCCCGTCCGGTATTCGGGCGTGGATGGGTTGCCTGAAGAAACCAGGAATGCCAACACGTTATCATCATTTAAAACTCTAAAAAGAATGCGGGACTAAACACAAACCATAGATAAAGGTAAGAAGGAGTGCCTGTAGCAGTTAAGATAAGAGGTAAATCTGCCCCCAAAACCATCAAAATAATATTACTATGAGTTCAAAAGCAAAAGGAGATCTCGATTTTTTAAAATATGTACATTTAGACGGTACCACGCTTAAATGTGTGTTTCACGGTCTGTTGATTTCTTAGAGGTAGCAGGATTAAATGTGTGTTTCACGGTCTGTTGTGTTTCACGGTCTGTTGATTTCTTAGAGGTAGCAGGATTAAATGTGTGTTTCACGGTCTGTTGATTTCTTAGAGGTAGCAGGATTTAATGTGTGTTTCACGGTCTGTTGATATCTCCAAGGTGTGCCTGACACATTAGGAGGTCATTGTGGTTACGCGACTCTGTGATGTTGGCGAGGTCATAGTCTTGTATTTTTTGTTTTGCGTATTACGTGGTCCTGAGCCAGTCGGTCACACTTTGGTTATCCCCCTACCAACAACTACATTTGTCATTGAAGATGGACATTTCTTTATCGCTTACTCAAATACCGTCCACTTCTTGATTCTCTTGTCTATCTAAAGTTTCTTCTCCTTCACCATTAGAACATTCCTCAATATCAACGTCCTCTTTTATTCCAGCAGCATTTTCCTTCTTCTCATCCTTAGATGTCCTCATATTGTGGAACATGATAATATCCTAATGATGAGATGAAAATATTGAACTGAAGGTATCGAGTGCTCCTACATAATCTCGATATTTAACTGAAGGTATCGAGTGCTCCTACATAATCTCGATATTTAACTGAAGGTATCGAGTGTTCCTACATAATATACATATTGAACTGAAGGTATCGAGTGATCCTACATAATCTCGATGTTAAACTGAAGGTATCGAGTGATCCTACATAATCTCGATGTTAAACTGAAGGTATCGAGTGCTCCTACATAATCTCGATATTGAACTGAAGGTATCGACTGATCCTACATAATCTCGATATTGAACTGAAGGTATCGAGTGATCCTACATAATCTCGATATTTAACTGTCTCTCTGTTTGTCTCCCTCTCTCTCTCACTCTCTCTCTGTCTCTCTCCATCTCTCTCTCTCTCTCTGTCTCTCTCTGTCTATCTCTGTTTATATCTGTGTCTCTCTCACTCTCTCTCTGTCTCTCTCTCTCTGTCTCTCTCTGTCTATCTCTGTCTATCTCTGTGTCTCTCTCACTCTCTCTGTGTCTCTCTCCATCTCTCTCTCTGTCTTATCTCATCTTATCATATCTTATCTTATATGTTACAGACGCTCCTTCTGTACAGAAGATTATTGCGTCCTACGTATTTCTATGGTTTGTGTTTAGTCCTGTATTCTTACTAGAGTTTTAAAAGATGATAAAAGGGTGGCTTTCCTGGTTTCTTCAGGCAACCCATTCCACGCCCGAATACCGGACGGAAAGAAAGAAAAATTGTATGTGTTTGTTCTTGCATATGGAATAAGAAAGGTGTTTTTAACTTTATGTGTATTTGAGGGTTGTATTAGGTTATCTTTGTGTTGTATTTCTAAATTAGAATTAATTGCCTTATGTATAATTACTAATTTACTCTTGGTTCTTCTATCCTCTAGTGTTTCAAGGTTTAATGATTTAACTAAAGGTGTTACTCTTGTCAGTTTTGAATATTCTCCAGTAATGAATCTGGCAGCTCTTTTTTGGATTTGTTCTAGTTGATCAATATTTTCTTTGGTGGATGGGTCCCATACAGAAGATGCATATTCTAATATAGGTCTCACCAGGGTGAGGTAGCATTTTAGTTTTATATCTTTGTTACATTTGTAAAAGTTTCTTTCTATAAAGCCTAAGGTTTTGTTTGATTTTTTAATAACTTCATTGACATGGGGATTCCAAGATAGTTTCTAATTTATTATTACTCCTAAGTATTTTGCATCTTTAGTTTGGGTTAGTTCTTTTCCATGAATGAACTATTTTGAATTTATTTGTTTCTTTTTCTTTGTTACTCTTAGCAGTTGACATTTTTCTGGGTGGAAGAACTGTCACAAGCGTCACTGGAATTTATATTTTGCACTGCTTGCTCCTTGATTCATACACAATATCCTTACACAGAAGAAAAACACTGCTCGGAATACGACAAACTATAATCCAGTTTTCTACTTGCAACAACCATGAACACACCAAGCTCTCCTTTCTTCCTACACATGTACCCCTGACGTCAACAACACACTGACCTTTCACGCCTTCGCCCCACTAACTTTTAATACCACCACAGCCAACATGAAAACATACCACCGTGCGCAACTCACAACAACAAGTTACAAGGGCAAAATTGGTCATCTGTGACAAGGACATACTCCAGTTAGTTTCCCATTTTATAAATTCATCTAAGTCTTTTTGTAAAATTTTGCTATCTTGTTCTGACTTGAATGTTCTATAGATTATACAATCATCAGCAAATAACCTAACTTTAGTTCCTGCTGAGATATTGTTGGGTAAGTCATTTAATTAAATTAAAAATAGTACGGGACCTACGACAGTTCCTTGTGGAACTCCTGAGTTAACCTTTATGGGTGTAGATTTAGATCCATTAATTATTATAGTTTGCTCCCTACCCAATAGGAAATCTTGGATCCAGTGATGTAGAGGGCCTGAGATTCCAAAGTATTTAAGTTTTTTTCAGTAAACTAAGGTGGTGAACTTTGTCAAATGCTTTTGAGAAGTCAAGTAACATTGTATCTATTTGATCATTATTATCTAAGCCTTTTGATAGATCATCTATTAGGCCTATCAATTGTGTTTCACATGATCTGTTCTTTCTAAAGCCATGTTGGTNGGGCACTTTACCCTGGTTTAGAGAGGCTTGAAAAAGAACTACAAGGATTGGGGACAGTTCATTGCTTAATTCTTTTAATAACCTGGCAGGTAATTCATCTGGGCCAGTAGCTTTGTTTATTTTTAAGTTTTTTAGGAGTGAATGTATACCTATCTCATCTACAGTTATGTTACCTATTTCTTCCAATTTATTTAAATTTATTGAAATTTCCTTGTCGCCTGAGGCAGAAAATGATGATGCAAAATATTTGTTAAGGATATTAGCTTTATTTTCATTATCATTATAGGTTTTATTATTTGAGCCTTTTAGTGTGGCTATACCTGAAGGCTCCATTTTTTTAGATTTGATAAAGGACCATAAGTTTTTATTGTTATCTTTAGTTATCACATTGTTTATATAATTATTTTGGAGGTTACGGCTAAGTTTTTGTGTCAGGTGTTTAATTTTTAAGTATTTTTTGTGTATCCTTTCTAAATTGGTAGCCTTAAATTTCTTAAATAAATTCTCCTTTAGTTTGCAATACTTTTTTAATTTAAAATTGAACCAGCATTTATTAATTCTATTTTAAGTTATTTTTGTTGGAACTTTCTGATCCATTATGGTTTTTAGATTTGTTTTTATTTCCTTCCATATTTCTTCTACAGGGCTAACTATGCTGAATTTATTTAGGAAATTTTGTTGGAAATTAGAAGCTGATTGGTGTAATTTTATTAAGTTGCATTTATTCCAAGTTCTTCTATGCATCTTATTTATTTTAGTTTTTATTGTGTTGGTTACCCTAACAACATCATGGTCAGACAGCCAAGGAATTATTGTGCAGTCTAGTACTAGTCCTGGTCTGTTTGTTAGGAATAAATCTAGTATTTTGTTTTTCCTAGTTGCTTTTTTTACTATCCCTTCTAGGTTTATGTTGTTTATTGTGTCTAAGAAATGTTCATTAATTTCTTTATTATTTTGGTGGCTATCAATTGTATATTTTTTCCAATTTATATCTGGAAGATTTAAGTCCCCCTTAGTCCAAATTACAGCATTTTTATGATTGTCTTTAATGTAAATTAGTTGACTGCAGAGATTCCTCATGTATTCTATGTTTGTATTTGGGGGCCTATATAGACTGCCTACAATAAAGGGTGATGAGTTTGGTGTAACTATTTTGCAGAAAACAGATTCTATAATGGAGTTTGGTTGTGTGTTAATTTCTTCGGCTATGAGAGTTGATTTTATTGCAAGTAGGACGCCACCATGATTGTCTGTTCTATCTTTTCTAAATATATTGTAATTGCTGCTAAAAATTTCAGAGTTATATATGTTGGGGTTCAACCAAGTTTCAGAACCAGCAATTATGTCTGGTTCTTCTGTTTTTATTAGAAGTTCTAAATCTGGAATTTTATTTTTTATGCTTTGAAAACTAATTATTATTGTCTCTCTCTGTCTATCTCTGTCTTTCTCTCACTCTCTGTCTCTCTCACTTTCTCTCTCTCTCACTCTGTCTCTCTCTCCCTGTCTCTCTCTCTCTCTTTATCTCTCTGTCTCTCTCCCTCACTCTCTCTCACACTCTCTCTCTCGCTCACTATCTCTGCCTTGATCTGTCTCTCTCTCTTTCTTTCTCTCTCTCTCAATCTCTCTCTGTCTCTCTCCGTCTCTCTCTCTCTCTCTCAATCTCTCTCTTTATATCTCTGTCTCTCTCTCTGTCTCTCTCTCACTCTCTCTCTCTCTGTATCTCTTTCTTTCTCTCTCTCTCTCTGTCTCTCTCTATCTCTCTCTCACTGTCTCTCTCTCTCTCACTTTCTCTATCTCTTTCTCGCTGTCTCTCTCTCACTGTCTCTCTCTAACACACTCTCTCTCCCGATCTCACTCTCTCTCTCTATCCTGATCTCTCTTTCTCTCTATCCCAATCTCGCTCTCTCTCTCTATCCTGAACTCTCTTTCTCTCTGTCCTGATCTCTATTTCTCTCTCTCTCTCTCTGTGCGATTCATTCTTAATCCGCATCTGTTCCTTCTTCCTCGCGCTATCTACTTGCCAACTCTATACATCACTCCCTTATGAAGTTAAATTTCTCTCTCTCTCCTTTCCTATTACCCAAATCTGATCTCATTAGCGTACGTTAACAGCCACTGATCACGTAGCCAGTAGCCCAAACATCTCAACTCCACACGGTATTCTCCATGATAGTATGGTGACTCTGTTTTTTTAGATGGAAGCCGAACTTAAACCGCTTAAAGTTCACGAGTCTGGTGAGGTTCATGGATTTTAGACATCACATTGTTAAACTCAAGACGATAGCTGATATCACATTGCTAAACTCAAGACGATAGCTGATATCACATTGTTAAACTCAAGACGATAGCTGATATCACATTGTTAAACTCAAGACGATAGCTGATATCACATTGTTAAACTCAAGACGATAGCTGACATCACATTGTTAAACTCAAGACGATAGCTGCACGCGGTCTGCTGTTGGACATCACAGTCGAATGTGGTGACATCTTTCCAAACCTCCTCAACTTCTTTTTTTAATAGTTTTTGTTGAAAAAGTGTAATGATTCTAAAATTAATTGTAAGTTCAGGAACATTAACTACTACCCCAAGGGCTTTAACTCATGCCCACACCTTCAGTTTGAGACCGTAGGACTAGTCAAGACTGGCTGACTTATGCCTTCTATATGAAGCTCAAGAATACACTATCTAAAATTATTAAAGTCCCCATTCTGTTTCTACAACCCAAATTAGGCCCTAACTTTATAGCACTATATAGCCATTAAACAGTGTGAAGAGCAGACTAAAATTATATTTTTTATTTCAGCAAGTTTTCTTCACAGCATCTTTCCACCACAAACGGACCAGTGCCGTTGCTAGGATAATTTGTGTAATGGAAAAAAAAACAACTAACATTTGCATCATTTGCCCCATCTTCCGCCAAGTTTTATTAATACCTTCATTTGTTCAATTGTGTCCAAACCCAAGAAACAGTCATTGTCATGCCAAAATTATTTCACACCACTTTAAATATGACCCTTCAAAAAANAAAAAAAAAAACCAACAACAACAAACAAACAAACCAACAAACAAACCACATAATAGAACAAAGAACAGACGAACAGACGAAAACGACAAATCAACACATCTTTAAATACACTTAAAGTTAAAGAATAGTTTATGCTTTAATTTAAAGGTTTCGAATCCATCTGTTTGTCCCACCATTTTACTCATACTTTTAGTTAGCTGTTAAATGATGTTGTTTACTCGTTAAATCATGTGACACGAAATAGTAAAGCGCTAAGACTTTTCTAATGTAATAATTCAGTTATAGTTTAATTCATATTTTTTTTATAATTGCCTAAAAAATGGCGTTTAACACGTGCACTTTGGAATCAATCCTAAATTAACAACAATAATTTTTTTTTTTTATTTCTAAATTTGTATATTTGTTTTCCAGGAAAAATGTAACGGGAGCAAATTTTAAAAAAATCAATATTCTGGATGTGTGACGTAAAAGTTGATTCATAAATTATGAATGCTATTATTTTTTAAAAAACGGGTGTACCGGATTCAAATTTTGAAATCTGGCAGGATCTGGATTCGGCAGTATTTATGAAATGAAATCCAGCCGGAGCAAGATTTGTAAAAATGGCAAAATTCCGGATTTGCCGGAGCTATTATATTCAAATATAATAATAATAATAATAATAAAATGATAATTTATATAGCGCTGTATCCCAGCACGGAGCCAGGCTCACAGCGCTTTACATGGAAACAACAATACATATATAAATAAAAAGAAACATTCATAGCATATTAACTACATAAAAGACAATTCGGTATACTCAATACATCAGCTACGTTAATCAATTACAGAAATGTGGTTTTATTATTTTTGAAAATAAATTTTAAAAAGATGTTTCTTAAGTGCAGTCTTAAATGACTTAGCAGTTAAAATGCTACGGATGTGTAATGGAAGAGAATATATATATATTATATATTATATATATTATTGCAAACCGTTCCGCCGTATTTGGCCGGATTTATGAAGTAAAATTTTCTCGGAGCCAAATCAAAAGTCGCATTTGTAAAAATGCCCGATTTTAGGATTCGCTGGAGCCGGAGCTGAAATCCTGTACACCCCTATTTAAAAAAAGACGCCGATAATGATAAAAGTACATTTCTGACAATATTTTATTAAAATGTTATTCCTTTAGACAATTTTACTCCTCACAACTGTATGTTAGGGTGTCCATGTACCGGACTGTCATTTCTATCGCATATTTAATAAAGTGGCATTGACTATTTACAATTTCAGGTACCGCTCATCAGTCAGTGTCTTCTGGTGGTGAGACGTTGACAGTAACATGTGACATCAACAGTTTTGTTTCTGGAGACATTCCTACATCTGTTACGTCCATCAGAATAGTTGGGAACCATCCGGTTCACGGTTCACTCATTGCTTAATACGTAGCACTTGCACAATCTGGCCTCCCAGATACAAAAACGGTAATTATAAGACGTTTGTTCACTACTTTTGTTCAAAGATTGGTTAATTTAAAACAAATAATAAAAGAAATGGATTTATTTAATTAAGTTAGGAAAAGGCTGAAATGGGACAGTGTAATGGATTTAACAAAATAATTAAAAAGTAGTTCTGGCTCATGTTTAATTTTTACTATAATTAGTTTGACTGACATTAATAAGAAGCGAGCATATGTTTATTCACTGTAATTTAACACACATCAAAGTGTGTGCCAATCCTTTTTTCTAATCTTACTATGTATATATAGTTAATAAGTAGTAAGCTTATGTTTATTCACTGCAATTTAACACACATAAAAGTGTGTGCCAATCCTCTTTTCTAATCTTAATAATATATATNTATATATATATAGATAGATATATATAAATATATAAAAATAAATATATATATTGGAAGTGTGTGTGTGTGTTGTTGTGGTGAAAGGAGTTCTATTTTCTATTCAAAATAGCACATCAAACGATGTTAGGTTTTGGTTGATTTCTTAACAACCCCAAAGTTAGTAAAGTGAAGTAAATGTAATGACGTTTTTTAAGTTTCAATGATTCATTCAAGATACTTACTTGTCCCACGGTATAGTCACACACACTCTCTCACATACAGGTGCGCGCACTCAAACATACACATACACATATACATTAGAAAATATTATTAAAAACAAGTAACGGGTTGATCAATGCATAGGTACCAAACTTGATATACTTGATACACTTGATAAACTTGATTAACTTGATAAACTTGATATACTTGATAAACTTGATATACTTGATAAACTTGATATGCTTGATAAACTTGATATACTTGATAAACTTGATATACTTGATAAACTTGATATACTTGATAAACTTGATTAACTTGATATACTTGATAAGCTTGATAAACTTGATAAACTAAATAAACTTGATATATTTGATAAACTTTTTAAACTTGATATTCTTGATAAAATTTATAAACTTGATAAACTTGATACAATTGGTATACTTGATACACTTGATAAACTGGATATACTTGATAAACCTGATACACTTGATATGAATTTTGAATTACTATATGACTTCAAGATTTTTCCTAATCGTCTTGTCAATGAAGGATTGTAATGGTCTCTGTTAAAACTGAGTTCTGACAATGAGCAAGACTTCTCGGATGCCGATTTCGAGTTTAATTATTGTCTATGTGCTACCCCGTGTTCAATGTTCATTGAAAGCTTAGTAACACCGTTACTGTAAAGATGACTCGGCTACGTTCCACACACAATGCTTCCTCACCATACTTTTGGAGACAAATGATCTAAAAAATACACCTGCAAAATTTTTATTATGTAAACTAGATTGTGCCGGGGCGCCGTGGCGCCTACGGTGCCCCCTTTTTTAGGGCGCCTACGGCACCAACCTTTTTCAAAAGCCCAACTAACTTGTCCTTTTTTGATAAATACGAAATATGAAACTTTCTGAAATGTACGCAAAGTATTTAATAATAGGGGTTTTATTTTGAGCACCGATGCACACCAAACAATGACGTCATCATATTGAATATTTTTACAGCGCTAATCAACACACGATTTTTCAACCAACTGCTGTAGACTGTCGTACATCGCTCCTCAGCGTTCCAGATCCAGTGACTTGGACCATTATATTATTTATAAGTTATTGTACTTTGTACAGAAGAAGGCATGAGCCGAAACGTTTACTATTATTACTATTATTTGTATTAGTGTATAAATAAAGCTTAAATATATTGTTTTCGTACACAAATAGTTTGTGTAATTTATTCTCATCGTTACAAGATCGTTTTCCAACTAGTGGTCACTTTTCTCAGGCGTTGCATGGACTGGTTAATTTTTCCTGCCGATCTCCTTACTTCCAGCACTAGAGCCATCATTTTATGATGTTATCCTGTAGCCGTGGTCTGCGTTCAGCTGTATCTTCGGGCGATTGGGTAAGGCTAAGCTGCACATTCTGTCTCAATGTGTTGACCCTGTCAGGCTGCGGTACCTAGACATGCCCAGCTGTACTGTAGGACTTCTTTAGACACGTGCTGGGCAGCAAACTATTGTTACCAATGTGTTGACCCTGTCAGGCTACGGTACCTGGACATGCCCAGCTGTACTGTAGGACTTCTTTAGACACGTGCTGGGCAGCAAACTATTGTTACCAATGTGTTGACCCTGTCAGGCTACGGTAGCTAGACATGCCCAGCAATACTGTAGGATTTCTTTAGACACGTGCTGGGCAGCAAACTACAGTCTCCAATATGACACTGACCAACTGTTACTCCAGAGAGGAAGGACTCAGGGGTTAAAAGCTAACGACACTGACCAACTTTAACTCCAGAAAGGTATGACTTAATAAGAGAGCATAAAATCGATTTAAACGTACAATTTTAGCTAACAAATGTTCTTCTGGGTGAAGTAGTGAAGGATTATAGTCTTTATCATTTTCCAAACAAAGTTTAGCAAATAATATCTCATTGAAAGCATTTGTTTTGATTTTATTAACTGCTCCAAGGAAATAATCTATTGATGCATGCAAAACTTCACTAAGATTTTTTAAACTAAAGTATGTCAATAAATGACACGACGCACTGAACATACATTTGGTACAGCTTTTAAGTGTGTCAGAAAGCCTCGGTATCTTCCTACAATTGCCGGAGCACCGTCAGTAGCAAGTAGCAACATAAATGATACAAGTCAAGTTATAGCTTTTCCATTGAAAAATCTATTTTAATTCAGTAAAGAACGCCTCACCTTTCGTTGCCAAACATTTAGCAAACAACAGGTCATGGCAAAATTGATATTCTTTTACAAAGTTTTACGTAAGCTAAAAGTAAAGCCTCATTTCCTGGTAAAGTGGACACGTCAAGTTGTAGAGAATAATCATGTCTTTTTAGTACTCAAATAAAAAATTTTCAACACACTTAGCCATTTCGCTAATCCTTCTTTGGACTGAATTATTGCTCAGTGGAATTCTTTTTGTGATTTCGAAAGCTGGTTTGTGCAACACAGTGCTTATCACCTCATTTCCAGCTGGTAAAATAAGTTCTTCACTAATCGTGTGGGGCTTTCAAGACTTTTCAACAATATATAAATATTATAAGACACACGCAGTCTATCTCATGTAGTCATCTCGCTTAGATGTTGTCCCCATGAGTTGTTGAAGTGAGGGTGTTTTCAAATATGTGCCTTGGACTGCTTCTAAAAACGTTAAATCTTTATCTTATTTATGGCTATGGATTCTCATTAAAAGTTCCTCAAGCTTTTAAGGTTTCATAAAATTATTCGACAAAGTTTGATTACACAGAAGACCCATTGGTAACATACTATTTTCTGGTTTCTTGTAGGCAATTTATGCATGTAGCAGCATAATTGAAATGCTGTATAAGTATAAAAATATTTTTGCTTTTCTGTCTCACACTGCGTAATCTAAAACTTTAATACTAAAAAAGGGGGATTCAGGTCAGAGTTCTATGTTTCAATATATATTTTTATAAGATTTTTAAATCAATTTTTTATGTTAACTACATTTTGTTTTCTTTATATTTTCAAATATTATTATGCTAACTCTCTAAAAGGTGTTTGGTCGAATTTTGAAAAATATGTTATGTTATCTTATCTTATCTATTACATACGCTCCTTCTGTACAGAAGATTATTGTGTCCTACGTATATCTATGGTTTGCTGCCCTGATTCATGTATTTAGAATCGTCGAATCATATCAAATGTGGTGTCAATGTAAAGCTGGATTCTTCCTGCCTCGGATAAATATAACTTACAGATACGTCACAATTTACCCAACCCTGCAATCCTTTCCGTTTAAAGATTATTTTTATGACCTACATATAGGGTCTCCGCCTTTCTCACGCATTAAACTTGACAAACCTTTCAATTAACCAAGCATTTTGATTGGTTACAGCTGTTGGATTAGCGTAGTTCTTTATTTTGCCCTGGACCTAAAAATTTCGACAATAGTATACATTGTTTATTTTTATTTCTGTAATAATAACAAAACACAATGTTATTATTTTATACTAATTTAAAACCTGCCGCTGACCCCCTGACGTTGTTCAAGGACCCCCAAATCAATTTTAATTGTCCACGGACCACCTGAACGGTTCCGAAGACCCCTGGGGGTCCGTAGGGACCACTTTGGGAACCACTGCTCTACAACATCGCCGAGGCTTATCTAATTACCTTTAAACTTTTGTCATTTTATTCTCGTTTCTGTGTCTTCATGTAATTGACCAAAAACTTTTAAGTTACGATAGCTGTCAAAAAAGCCTTTATTTTATATTCAGATCATACAAGTCTTTAATTACTGTACTAAGTCCAACGAACTTTATAGTTACAGCGAGACATGGACAAAATTTAGCGGACAAAACAAATATTTTTGTATTAAACTAAATATTTATTCAAAAACAAATTTTGGCAAAACTGATATTTTAAAATTATTTCATGAATGTGTGAGATATTTATTAATTTATAAGTTAATTTTAACAAAAGATAAATCAATAAGTCAAAATTAATGTGGTTGGTTCATAACTACTTGTAACAAAACGCATGAACTTAATTGTAAACTCTTAAATAGAAAAATTATAATTTTAGTAAAGTAACCCAAAAGAACTCTTGAAAAACAATTTTAGTCCACGGCCGTTATGTGGGAGCCCATTAATCAGGGCCGTTTTTTTTTTTTTTGGGGGGGGGGGGCGTTATGCCGGAGCCCATTTTGTCGTTCTGTCGGGACCGTATTGTCGGTCTACGCGAGCAAACAGAACTTTTAAGGGTTCTCCAGGTGATAAATAAGATAATTAATACGAAACATCTGCTGCTGCTTCATTAAGAAAACAAAATAAGTAGTCTCTTCCTTATGATAAATTTGTAAAATTTGTGTAAGTGCTGAGAGAATTGTTTCACTAAATATTTTTTTATAACTTTTACAAATTAATGAAAATGTGATTTTTTAAAAAATGAAATGAGATAACTTTTGTATTTGTTCAAATAACAGCCAGTAAAAAATATTATGAAGTCATTAACAAAGACACATTTAAGTATTTTCTACATTATCTGCAAGTGAAATACTTTCAGTTTGGCATTCATACCTAGTCAGTAATCTGACAATAGCTTCTGTAGTCTTTCTTTGCGACTTTAGTAACATGATCATGCATACGTATAATTTACCAGATATTAAGACAAACACAAGACGTCAGCAAATAAGTTTGACCAATGACTCTCGCTAGGGGCAACCAATCAAGCCGGTGGTGCAGGGTGGGAGGGGAGGTAACAAGAATAACAGAGCTCATGCTTCGAGATAAAAAAAATTGTTTGTATTTCTTCGTGCTGCTGTTTGTGTCCGTTCTCCGGCACCCCAGCACCCCCAACACACATAGCACCCCCAGCACACATAGCACCCCCAGCACCCGATTTTTGTACTATCTATGATCTAGTCTGAGGCGCATGCTACGCCACGGGTCGTATCTAGTATGTTGTAAACACCTCCCAGCACCCGATCTTTGTACTATCTATGATCTAGTCTGAGGCGCATGGCTACGCCACGGGTCGTATCTAGTATGTTTTATCTAAATGTAATTATTCATGTACTTTTGTTTTAATGAAATGGTTCAAATAAAAAACTAACTGTTACACAACATCGGTTGTTATATAAAAATGAGACAGATTCTTTTTGAACACGACTGTTAAAGCTAGATGACGTCATTTCATGCTGTCTTGTATACATATATAAAAAGATAGATTGACTTACAATAGTTTTAATACTCTGAATACGGTCATAGCTAGATGACGTCATCTCATGCTAACTTGTATACATATATAAGAAGATAGATTGACTTACAATAGTTTTAATACTCTGATTACGGTAAAATGAAAATGTCTATTAGTTGTGTTGACACAATTTTTTTTTTTACATTCTGACTACACGAATATTATGATAATGACAAACTACTTTATTCGAGCTAAGTGGAGATATACTTTAAATAACTTTACAATACTACATGTTAATTAAATAGCGGTGCCGGTAAAACTAAACAGAACATTCTTGAAGTGTGTTACGATAGTAAATTGTTGATGTTCGTCTACCCGGATCCGGCGAAGAGATGTTTTTTGCTAGTTCAGGGGACACGAGGACCATCTCGGCCACAGGAACAGACCTACCGCAATCAGGAACATGTTCCTCACAAGCAAAGTTGAAGCCCAAGCGCTGACATGATTTCCCTTGTTGGCTATAATATACAAAAAGTTTTTATAAATATGTATCATACATAGTTATATATATATATATATATATATATATATATACCTATATAATACTATATATTTATATATACCTACACTATTCAGGGTCTAGGCACAAACCCATAGGGTGCCCCCTTCTGACCAGGCCCCGGATCCTACACCCTCTGGTTGTATGTTTACTATTATGCCAAAAACTAAAGCAGAAAAACAATTGCTAACACATATAATATATTTCACTACTACTACTCATATAAAACCTACAACAAGGTATAGCTGTATTAAAATTAATGGTTAATTAATTGTTTGTAATAATAGACAAAAATACTGGAACTTTTAAATAGATGAGACAGCCCGAGAGAGCACGCATCTACATTTTAAATTTAATTTTTTCTGGATTAACATCTGGCACAGTTTTTGAGTACATGAGCAAATTAAATTTTGCGCATAAATTCTGCTTTAATCATCATCAGAGATAAAGAATCAAGCCTTTATTGTTTCATTGTCGATCAACTTAGAATTTCAGGACGTTTCAACTGAGGAAAAGAGCGTCACCACAAATGTTTGTAAAAAATGCGCTTTGTGATTTCTACATTTAAAAAATCAACATTCGATGTTGTCTCTATTACTTTGTATACTTCTGCGTGGCTAAACGTGTTGTTGTCTCTATTACTTTGTATACTTCTGGAAGTCTAAACGTGTTGTTGTTTCTATTACTTTGTATACTTCTGTGTGGCTATACGTGTTGTTGTCTCTATTACTTTGTATACTTCTTGAAGGCTAAACGTGTTGTTGTTTCTATTACTTTGTATACTTCTGGAAGTCTAAACGTGTTGTTGTCTCTATTACTTTGTATACTTCTGCGTGGCTAAACGTGTTGTTGTCTCTATTACTTTGTATACTTCTGGAAGTCTAAACGTGTTGTTGTCTCTATTACTTTGTATACTTCTGGAAGTCTAAACGTGTTGTTGTCTCTATTACTTTGTATGCTTCTGGAAGTCTAAACGTGTTGTTGTCTCTATTACTTTGTATACTTCTGGAAGTCTAAACGTGTTGTTGTCTCTATTACTTTGTATACTTCTGCGTGGCTAAACGTGTTTTTGTCTCTATTACTTTGTATACTTCTGGAAGGCTAAACGTGTTTTTGTCTCTATTACTTTGTATACTTCTGGAAGTCTAAACGTGTTGTTGTCTCTATTACTTTGTATACTTCTGGAAGTCTAAACGTGTTGTTGTCTCTATTACTTTGTATGCTTCTGGAAGGCTAAACGTGTTGTTGTTTCTATTACTTTGTATACTTCTGCGTGGCTAAACGTGTTGTTGTCTCTATTACTTTGTATACTTCTGAAAGGCTAAACGTGTTGTTGTCTCTATTACTTTGTATACTTCTGCATGGCTAAGCGTGATGTTGTCTCTATTACTTTGTATACTTCTGGAAGTCTAAATGTGTTGTTGTCTCTATTACTTTGTATACTTCTGGAAGGCTAAACGTGTTGTTGTCTCTATTACTTTGTATACTTCTGGAAGTCTAAATGTGTTGTTGTCTCTATTACTTTGTATGCTTCTGGAAGGCTAAACGTGTTGTTGTCTCTATTACTTTGTATACTTCTGGAAGTCTAAACGTGTTGTTGTCTCTATTACTTTGTATACTTCTTGAAGGCTAAACGTGTTGTTGTCTCTATTACTTTGTATACTTCTGTGTGGCTAAACGTGTTGTTGTCTCTATTACTTTGTATACTTCTGGAAGTCTAAATGTGTTGTTGTCTCTATTACTTTGTATACTTCTTGAAGGCTAAACGTGTTGTTTTCTCTATTACTTTGTATACTTCCGCGTGGCTACACGTGTTGTTGTTTCTATTACTTTGTATACTTCTGGAAGGCTAAACGTGTTGTTGTTTCTATTACTTTGTATACTTCTGGAAGGCTATGGCTAAACGTGTTATTGTCTCTATTACTTTGTATACTTCTGCGTGGCTAAACGTGATGTTGTCTCTATTACTTTGTATACTTCTGCGTGGCTAAACGTGTTGTTGTTTCTATTACTTTGTATACTTCTTGAAAGCTAAACGTGTTGTTGTCTCTATTACTTTGTATACTTCTGGAAGGCTAAACGTGTTGTTGTTTCTATTACTTTGTATACTTCTGCGTGGCTGTGGCTAAACGTGTTATTGTCTCTATTACTTTGTATACTTCTGCATGGCTAAACGTGTTGTTGTTTCTATTACTTTGTATACTTCTGGAAGGCTAAACGTGTTGTTGTTTCTATTACTTTGTATACTTCTGTGTGGCTACACGTGTTGTTGTCTCTATTACTTTGTATACTTCTGCGTGGCTAAACGTGATGTTGTCTCTATTACTTTGTATACTTCTGCGTGGCTAAACGTGTTGTTGTCTCTATTACTTTGTATACTTCTGGAAGGCTAAACGTGTTGTTGTCTCTATTACTTTGTATACTTCTGGAAGGCTAAATGTGTTGTTGTCTCTATTACTTTGTATACTTCTGGAAGGCTAAACGTGTTGTTGTCTCTATTACTTTGTATACGTCTTGAAGGCTAAACGTGTTGTTGTCTCTATTACTTTGTATACTTCTTGAAGGCTAAACGTGTTGTTGTCTCTATTACTTTGTATACTTCTGCATGGCTAAGTGTAAGGATTGGGGGCCCGAGAAGAAGGGGGAACCCATGTGGGTTCGTGCCTACGGCACCCATGTGGTTTCGTTCCTAGGGCACCTATGTGGGTTCGTGCCTAGTGCATCCATGTGGGTTCGTGCCTAGGACACCCATGTGGGTTTGTGCCTAGGCCACCCATGTGTGTTCGTGCCTAGGGCATCCATGTGGTCTCGTGCCTAGGGCACCCATGTTGGTTCGTGCCTAGGGCACCCATGTGGGTTCGTGCCTAAGGACCCTTGTGGGTTCGTACCTAGGGCATCCATGTGGTTTCGTGCTTAGGGCACCCATGTGGGTTCGTGCTTAGGGCACCCATGTGGGTTCGTGCCTAGGGCATCCATGTGGGTTCGTGCCAAGGGCACCCATGTGGGTTTGTGCCTAGGGCACCCATGTGGGTTCGTGCCTAGGGCACCCATGTGGGTTCGTGCCTAGGGCATCCATGTGGGTTCGTGCCTAGGGCACCCATGTGGGTTCGTGCCTAGGGCACCCATGTTGGTTCGTGCCTAGGGCACCCATGTGGGTTCGTGCCTAAGGACCCTTGTGGGTTCGTGCCTAGGGCATCCATGTGGTTTCGTGCCTAGGGCACCCATGTGTGTTCGTGCCTAGGGCATCCATGTGGTCTCGTGCCTAGGGCACCCATGTGGGTTCGTGCCTAGGGAACCCATGTGGATTCGTGCCTAGGGCACCCATGTTGGTTCGTGCCTAGGGCACCCATGTGGGTTCGTGCCTAGGGCACCCATGTGGGTTCGTGCCTAGGGCATCCATGTGGGTTCGTGCCAAGGGCACCCATGTGGGTTCGTGCCTAGGGCACCCATGTGGGTTCGTGCCTAGGGCTCCCATGTGGGTTCCTGCCTAGGGCATCCATGTGGGTTCGTGCCTAGGGCACCCATGTGGGTTCGTGCCTAGGGCACCCATGTGGGTTTGTGCCTAGGGCATCCATGTGGGTTCGTGCCTAGGGCACCCATGTGGGTTCGTGCCTAGGGCACCCATGTGGGTTTGTGCCTAGGGCACCCATGTGGGTTCGTGCCTAGGGCACCAAGAAAGTTTAATCCGGCTCTACCGTAATCCATAAGAACTTAAAAAAAACTATTCTGAAGCCACTCTCCCTGATCTGACAAGATAATCTTTGTGTTTTGAAAACAGCCAACGATCTTTAATTATTTATCTTATCTTAGATGTACAGACGTATCTTCTATGCAGAAGATAATTGCGTCTACAGACCATGACAGATGATCTGTAGACAAATGATGCAGCGGTCACAGGCCACGGTTATGAGTGTTACTCGCATTAACCAGCCGCCTAACCATTTTAGTTAGGTATCCAATAGGAGCTGGGTGACTCAGGACTCCTTAGGCCTTGGGAGTAAATCCTTGCCTACTCATGGAATCGAACTCGCGCTTGCAACTCGACCACCGTCTTTGTACATAATTATGATTTTTTTCCTAAGGTTAAAAACTTGAGGTAACCAAAAAATCAGACGAAACATAATTAACAAGTTGTAATTAAGAGTTGAACAATTCAAATAACCTGCTTTGATGATGAATTTGTAGCTATCTCGGCTGAGTTCCTTGCCGCCATCTACAACCACACAAACGTACAAGGTGTCAACATTTGGTGGCTTGAAAGTCAGTGTTGAAACATATTTTCCACAGTCAAAAGTTTCGTTGGTAAAGGTGGGTGTAAACATTTTGATGTCATCTTTAGACGGGTAGGGTAAAAGCTTTGCTCCTTGTATAGGACGAGTCCACCAACTTAACTCAAGTCCATCGATGCCCTAAAATAAAGTTGAATTAACAAAGAGTCGGTAAAATATTATTATTAAAAAGAGACAAACCCTAATTGATGAACTTTTTTTTTACTGAGTATTATGTTTTATTTCTTCAGTTTTAGAAAAAAAAAAGTAGAAAAAGTTGTGTATAAAGTTAATTACCAAAAATTTCGGCTTAACACATGTGGTTGTTTTGTTTTTTTAAAACTTGTTCGATAAAACATACTGCAAAAATTTTCACCAATTTTAAGGATATTTCAAACTTTCTTTAGGAAATAATATGATAGCAATGTTAAAAATACAAATCATCGCACAGAGACACATATGTTTAGCGGAAGACTTAGTATCACCGTTTGATAAAATTAATTTATGGATTTATAAAAAAACTTTTTCTTTCTATATTGTTATATATTGTAGAGTGAGAAAAATTAACGGAGTAACGCCTTATAAGGAATGGCTTTATAAGTACACTTATCTTTGCGTTTCAGTTCCTGATAAATGTATAGATGGTTCTAGAAAAACTTTAGCACATGTTACCCTTATGACCTTAAAAAGCTGAATGGGTTTTAAATTGTACATCTTGTTTGGAGCCTGGGGCTTGTTTAAATAATTTTCAACTTATGCTTTGATAACGAAAACAAATATTTTTAGCAATGACTGCATTGCGGATGTAGAAATGTACATGGTGGATGTATGACTGTACATGGTGGATGTAGGAATGTACATGGTGGATGTAGGAATTTACATGGTGGTTGTATGAAAATATATGGTGGATGTGTGAATATATATGGTGGATGTAGGAATGTTTATGGTGGATGTAGGAATGTACATGGTGGATGTAGGAATTTACATGGTGGTTGCATGAACATATATGGTGGATGTGTGAATATATATGGTGGATGTAGGAATGTTCATGGTGGATGTAGGAATTTACATGGTGGATGTAGGAATGTACATGGTGGATGTAGGAATGTACATGGTGGATGTAGGAATGTACATGGTGGATGTAGGAATTGACATGGTGGATGTGTGAATATACATGGTGGATGTAGGAATGTTTATGGTGGATGTAGAAATTTACATGGTGGATGTAGGAATGTACATCGTGGATTTAGGAATGTACATGGTGGATGTAGGAATGTACATGGTAGATGTAGGAATGTACATGGTGGATGTAGGAATGTGCATGGTGGATGTAGGAATTTACATGGAGGATGCATGAAAATATATGGTGGATGTGTGAATATACATGGTGGATGTAGGAATGTTCATGGTAGATATAGGAATGTTCTTAGACTAATTTAGGTACACAAACATTTGATAGCCCATATTTTAAGACGTTTTGAAAACGCAATCATTTAACTGCTTATTAGGAACCGGCGTGAATATAACCATTTTTGTTTCTTAAATAAGATGAATACATTTTGGTTTCTAGATCTGATCTGTTGCACAGCATACGACACAGAACTGGAAGTGCGTGCGGG
>MUZC01000361.1:202701-220036 GCA_002072015.1 Radix auricularia | reverse complement strand
TATATATATATATATATATATATACTAGCGATTTCCCCGCGCGTTACCGCGGAAATAAGGATTTCAGTTACACCATTTCAAAACACCTATTGATTTTTATCTGATTTAAGATGGATATACTAAATATATTAATTTCAACCGTTCAGGCTCCTACGTACACAAGAATTTAGCGATTTAAACAACTCAACAACTTCTTAAAGTTTAAAGTTCTACATACTCGGCAAAAAGGACAATTAGTGATTTTAAATTTTCACAGATAAAGACAAAGAGTGTTAGGGACCCCGGCCCCACATACTTTGGAATTTAAAATTTCCTTTTCGTCGTCAGAGGGTTCTCAACAACTTCCCATATTTTCATGCTCCTGCCTACACCGGAAGTAGGAGAATTAGTGATGATTGATGAGCGAGTGAAATAAAAACTATATTTGGGCCCCAGGTCCCCAGTAAGGGATATTGTAAATATGTTTTCACCTGCTACCATCGTAGAAGTGTATTTAACTACACCCCCCCCCCCAACGTTTCACGCATTTACCTATTCAGTAAGAGAATTATTGATTTTCAGATTTTATATAACTCATATAAGAGAGAAAAAAAACATTTTTGGGGCCCCAGCCCCCATGAGTGTGTATTTCAAAAATCTTTTACACCAACTTTCGTTGTCAGAGGTTACATAATAATTTTCCAAAGTTTCATGCTCCTACCTACTCGGAAAAATTGAACAATTAGTGATGAGTCGAATTTTAATATAAGAAAAACTATATTTGGGCCCCCGGCCATCCATGAGAGGGAGTTTTACATTATTTTTTGCAAAATTACGTTGGGAACGTGTCCTCAAAATTTTGTCCACAGTTTCAATCATCTACCTATACAGGAAAAAGGAGAATTAGTGATTTTCAATTTTTATATAGCTCATAGTAGGAAAAAAGTTTTTTGGGGCCGCGGCCCCCATGAGTGTGAATTTATTATTTTTTTTGGTTAAAATAATCGTAGGAAACATGTACTCAAAAAATGTCTAAAGTTTCATGCTGCTAACTTCACAGGAAATAAGAAAATTGATGATTTTCCATTTTTATTAAGCCCATATTAGAAACAAAAATATTTTGGGTCCCCGGCCCCACATGAGCGACATTTAAAAAATTATTTTTCGCCAGTTTTCGTCATGAGAGGGTTTCAAACAACTTCGCGAAATTCAATGCTCCTAACTACACCGAAAAGTGGAGAATTAGTGATGAGTCGGTTTTAATATAAGAGAAACTATATTTGGGCTCCCTGCCCCCCATGAGAGTTAGTTTTAAAATTTGTTTTGGCAAATTTTCACCGAGAGCATGTACTCAAAACATTCCCAAAGTTTCATATTTTTACCCATGTGGGAAATAGGATAATTGGTGATTTTCAATATTTATAGAGCCCATATTATGAAAAAACTTTTTGGGCACCCGGCCCAACTTCAGCTAGATTTTAAAAATTCTTTATCGCCAATTGAGTCGTTTTAGGACATCCAACAACTTACCAAAGTGTCATGCTTCTACCTACACGGGAAATTGAAGAATTAGTGATGAAAATAATAACAGTTTTTGGGCCCACGGCCCCACATGAGCGAGATTTTTATAATTCTTTTTCGCCAATTTTTGTAATTAGAGGGTACCCAATAACTTCCTAAAGTTTCATGCTTCTACCTACACTGGAAGTTGGAGAATTAGTGATGAATGAGTGAGTGAGTGAGTGAGTCAGTCATTCAGTCAGTCAGTCAGTGAAGGCTATCCCTATTATTAGTATAGAATTATATGTACAGTGTTTTAGTTAAAACAATTGTGCGTGCATTTATGAGAATGTTGTAAATGTGTTATCGTATGATTTTTTTTATAAGAATGTTGTTGTGTATGTGTTATCTTATGATTTTTATTTATAAGAATGTTGTTGTGTATGTGTTATCTTATGATTTTTATTTATAAGAATGTTGTGGTGTGTGTGTTATCGTATGATTGTGTATTTATAAGAATGTTGTGGTGTATGTGTTATCGTATAAGTATGTATTTATAAGAATGTTGTGGTGTATATGTCATCGTATGATTTTGTAATGTCATACTTATTTGACGGTGAGGAGTTTTTATGTTGTGGTGAGAACTTCGTGTACGTTCAGGGTATCTGCTACAATAATTAGCAAGTAATAAATTCTTCAATTGATTGTTTCATCAAATTCATTTCAATTACAGTAGTCATGGTTACAAAGAGAGACGCATTTTAAAAAAAATAATGAAGAGATTTCGTTTAAAAGTGAGAACAATGTGTGAAATAATATAACAGATTGTTAATAGATAAACGAGTCCCAAAGAAAGAACTTTATTACATTACCTCATAGTGACACGTTAATGTAGCATTCTTGTTGCCTTTGTGGTAATCCAAATTTAGGACAGGGACTTCTGTTTTTTTTTTCAAATTTATCATGAAAATAAAATAACTTTATTATACAATAAAAATGTCATTAATTGCATAAATGAATGGTATACCTGATATAATTATAATAGAAAGAAGACTAATAAATAGGGGTAAAAAAAGGAAAAGATTTGTAAAAACCACGATTTTATAAGTGGACTGAATAGAAGAAAATAATTTAAAACTCATCAGCTCAAGTACACAAAAATTAAAGATTTATAATTTAGGAGGCAAAAGAGAGATTCTTAGTTGAGAGAATGAGTTAACTGAACATGTAAAACCAAGAAGTGCACAACCCACGTTTTTAGACATTAAATTAAAGTACTCGAAATTATATGTTTTCATGTATTTTCTTCTTTTTAGTCCACTTTTAAAAACGCGATTTTTTAAAATCTCTTTTTAACTCATTATTTATTAACTCATTATAAAATCATAGAATATATCATGCATCGACATTTGTATTTCTCTCTTTCAATTATTTTCATTGTACACAATGAGATTATTTTAACACAATAATTGCCAAATTGGTTTCCATGTATCAGGGCCGGCTTTATGGAATTGGAGGCCCCAGGCAAAGTGAACTTGGTTGCCCTAATTGTAATAGAAAAATAAATAATAAATACAGAAATAATTAAATTTTACAACTTAGTAAAGAACTAGGGTATCACCCGTCACAAATGAGATATTGTTATTACTATTTCACCTACTAGCATCGTGAAAGTATATTTATCAACTCTTCAGCGTTTCATGAGTCTACCTACTCGGGAAATAGGAGAATTGTTGATTTTCAATTTTTATAAAGCCCATTTAATAAAAATAAAAATTGGGGGGCCCCAACCCTCATAAGTGCGAAATTTCCCTTTTGCCAAATATCGTCGGTAGCATGTACTCAAAAAATTTCCACAGTTTCATGCTTCTACTTACACGGGATATAGAAGAATTATTGATTTTTAATTAGTATATAGCATCTATAAGTGGGAAAAAACGTTTTTGGGGCCCCGGCCTTCATGAGTGTGAACTTCAAAAGAAAATATTAAAGTATCAACAGTTAATCGAATATACAATTCAATGTACACGTTTTAAGAATCTAAATTAACGCTTTCATTATTTCAGCTCAATTAGTGCATATTCTCCCACGCTCAATTCAACCATGTAGACGAAAGATGAGTTCTACAAACAGTTGGACTCACTGTTAAGCTCGATTTTCAAAGATGATCACGTGATACTGCTGGGTGACTTTAACGCTAGAGTAGGTGCAGACTACACCTCATGGCCCTCTTGTCTGGGTAGATTTAACATAGGAAAACTGAACGAAAATGGACAGAGACTCTTGGAATTATGCTATTACCACGATCTATACAGCACTAATACTTTCTTTCAGACAAAACCGCAACATAGATTGTCATGGAGACATCCCCGCTCTAAGCACTGGCACCAGCTGGACCTAATTATTACCATGCGTTCTGCACTGAAACATGTCCTCCTCACTCGAACTTTTCACAGTGCCGACTGCGACACAGACCACTCACTGGTATGTTGCAAGCTAAGATTACTTCCCAAGAAAACTCACCGATCCAGACCAATAGGCACACCCAGCATTGACGTGAGTAAGACTTCTCACCCAGAGAGGAAAGCCGAGTTCATAGCAGCTCTCTCAAAAGTCACTAGACTCTGAGCTGCCAGGCAACAGCACCAAGGAAGAGTGGGAATATCTCAGACTGACCACCCACAGCACAGCCATGCAGACCTTCGGAAGAAAAAGGAAGCAAAACAACGACTGGTTTGAGGCCAACTCTGCTACACTCACCCCTGCCGTAGAAGAAAGACGAAGTGCCCACCAAAAATACAGGCACTCCCCAAACCCAAAGACACTATTCAAAGATTAGCTAGGTAATGAGCAAATTACTACTGGCTCCAACTCTGTCAGAGCATCCAGCTTGCGGCCGACACCGGTAATGTTAGGGGGATGTATGACGGCATTAAAAAAGCCTTGGGGTCAGCTAAGAAAGTCATAGCCCCACTGAAGTCCTCAACTGGAGAAACAATCCGTGACAGGGTTAAACAGATGGACAGATGGGTGGAGCACTATTCAGAACTTTAATCCCATCAAAATCATGTAACCCAAGATGCCATAGATGCCAACCAAAGCTTCCCCCTCATGGCAAAACTGGACGACATACCCACCCTAGCAGAACTAAAAGAAGCTATTGAACGATTACCAATAGCCAAGGCCCCCGGTCTGGACGGAATACCACCTGAGATAATCAAGTGCGGCAGCAGTGTATTGCTGGAACACCTGCATGGCCTCCTCTGCCAGTGCTGGGAAGAGGGAGCTGTACCAGAGGATATGAGAAATGCCAATATTATCACGCTGTATAAAAATAAAGGACGCAGAAGTGAATGTAACAAATACTTAGGCATTTCTCTCCTCAGCATCGTGGGTAAAGTCTTTGCACGTGTTGTTTTAAAATAAACTGCAAAGACTTGCTGAAAGAGTATACCCCGAATCACAGTGCGGCTTCCGGGCAGAAAGGTCAACAATCGATATGATCTTTTCTTTAAGAAAACTTCAAGAAAAGTTCTGAGAGTAACACATGTCCCTTTACCTGACCTTCATTGATTTAAGAAAGGCTTCTGACCTGGTCAGTAGAGATGGACTGTTTAAAGTCTTGGCAAAAAACTGCTCAATATTATTTCGTCATTCCACAATGGTATGAAAGGCACGGTGCAGTATGACGGTTAAACTTCCGCTCAATTTGATATCCTCAGTGGAGTCAAACAGGGCTGTGTCCTCGCACCGACACTCTTTGGCATCTTTTTTGCCTGCATTTTGAAACACGCCTTTGGATCCTCATCAGAGGGGATCTATCTTCATACACGTTCTGATGGTAAACTATTTAATCTGGCCAGGCTGAAGGCAAAGACGAAGATCCGAGAAAAAGTCATCAGGGACATGCTTTTTGCAGATGATGCTGCCATTACAACTCACAATGTAGCTGATTTGCAAAGCCTGATGGACCGCTTTGCCAGAGACTTCGGACTAACTATCAGCCTTAAAACGCTGACCCACCCAACATCACCATCGATGGCTGCCAACTTGAGGCCGTGGAACGCTTTACATACCTTGGATCCAACATCACCTGTCCCTTGATTTTGACCTAGACGCAAGGATCGGCAAGGCCTCTACAACTCTTGCCAGGCTCTCAAAAAAAAATTAGGGCAACAAAAAGCTGACCATCAATACGAAAATTGCTATTTACAAGGCATGTGGGCTAAGCACCCTCCTATATGCCAGTGAATCCTGGACCCTATACTCATGACAAGAAAGGAGATTGAGTGCTTTCCACATGCGCTGTCTCCGGCGCATCCTGGCAGGACCATGTCACCAACAACGAAGTGCTACAACGGGCGAAAATCCAAAGCATGACAAAACTCCTTCGCCAGCGTCGGCTTAGGTTGTTGGGACATGTGTGCAGATTGGAGGATGGCAGAATCCCAAAAGACATCCTCTATTCTGAGCTGGCCAAAGGAAAGAGATCCACAGGCCGGCCTCACCTCCGTTACAAGGTTGTGTGTAAGAGAGACTTCAAAGCTATTGGCATAAATAGCTGGGAGGAACTCGCTGGGGACGGGTGCAGTTGGAGACAGGCAATGACTGCTGGGCTAGAAACAGGGGGAAAATCCATGCAACAGGTCGCAGACGAAATTCGACTAAAATGGAAAAGCAGAGCAATTCAGTAAACCACCAGCACTACCTTTCAGTGTGAGAAGTGCAGCAAAGGCTGCCATTCGCGAGTGGGCTTGTACAGCCACAGCAGAAGCTGCAAGATCACGTGAATAAATCCTACAGGAGCACAGAATATTCCGTCGTCTTACGAGACATAAGGAAGCCAAAACAAAACATTTCAGCTCGGCAACCTTTCCAGTTCAGTAGGCTATTAAAATTAGGGCTGTGGAAATTAACGATACATTTCACGAGTAATTGGTAAAAATTTTTAGTAAAATTTAAAATAAGTAGTTTTTATTTGGAAAATAATATTAAAAAATAATAATTGTTTTTACTTTACATCTTTAATTCTTGAGCCCATTCTCTGAAGGAAATTTGAGCGGAAAAAAATAAATTTTCTTTGTATTTTTTTAATTAACTAAGGTGCACTAATTATACATTCCACTACAATGTCAAATAGCATATCTTTCGATTGCAAAAATTTGATTATCATATTTTTTCTAAACAATAAATTGTTAAAAATAACAAAATTCAGAAGAATTTGATTTTTTAAAAGTTGTTTCTTTAATACAGTCGCTTTGGTCCTTGATTTAGGATATTTGGCATTTTCAGACAATCCCACCAATCCTTCGTACACTGCTCTGTTTGATTATAAACAGTTTTAACATTAATGGTCTTGAATTCCGAGCGTATAAAGGAAATCGGGTTTACTGTCAGGTTTTTTAAATGAGTTTTCAAGATCTTCCATTGCTCTGTTGAAGCACCAAACAAAATATAAACTTGATGCATAACTCAGAAAATTGTCGCTGTAACCACCGAAGATTTCGCCATGTCTCCAACAATTAGACGGAGACTGTCACGTGACATGCATATGGAACATTAAATTACTTCGGAATTAGTAAAAGTAGACGATTTTTGTACACCACGATTGAAGCCATTTATTATATACGCTCAATTATTATCTCCTTGGCATCAGCAGTTCTGTAAATATAAATTCACATCTTCAAGCTTTTTAAGCATGCTTCAATGAGACCTAAAACAGTGCTGTCATCGACAGCAATGAATACCTCTAAATATTCATTGATTCCTACTGGTGTACTGAAAATGTTGCATATTCACAAAAGCGTAGTCATTTGCTCTCGGTGACCAGCATCAGGTGTGTAGTCCAAAAGAATGGAATAGTATTTCGAATTTCGAACATTATCTTTAATAATTTTTAACGTGGCATCACAGATCAGATTAGTTACCTCATTTTAATTTTTTGCCAAAGTAATGATCATACATTTCTTCGTTTTTGAAAAGTCATAAATGATCTTCTGGGCATCAATCATACTTTCTGAACAGTTCAACTAATCCTTTAAAAAATGTATTGTCTGGTTGAAACAACCCACAGTGCCAAGATTAGGTAAATTCAGTTTTTCAAGAAACTGCACAATTGAAATGATTTTTTTGAAAACATCGTTTCAGTACTTAGTCTACTTTGCATTAGTTTTTGTGTTTCCTTGTCAATTGTCTTTTTTTCAATCAACCAATTTTCAAGCTCAGTCCAAGCGCCAATAGCACGAATTTGGATCATGGACGATTAATGATCAGCTAGAAGACTGGGCAATCGCTATTTTCTTCTTATCGACTTATTTCATACATTTTTAGTATTGAAGAGATAATAAAAACTGAACATATATAAAAAAAAATTTAATGACAACGCCAGACTAGTAAAAGAATCTATTTTCTTTTTTGTTTAGTAGTTGTCGTTTACAAGCTCTGAAAACGAAAAAAAAAAGTTTCGGCTTAAATTCGTCAAATAATTTTCTTGACACAAAATTTCTACGTCCAAACCAAAATGTGTCCCTTTTAATATATTTTTCTACTTACAACAGCGTTTAAGATTTAAATGTTAAATTTTTACTATTTAAAACATTTGATATTCAAAAGTTGTAAATTTAGCGTAAATTTCAGTTACACGTTTGTCACTTTTGTGAAACTGTGTCTGGACAGATAAATCTACATTTAAAATATTACATTGTAAACATTTTAAAAATAATCAGTGGGTAAAGGTATTGCACTGTTTGGGTGGTTCTGGTTGTTTTGCTCTTTAAATATTTTTCCTATTAGGGGTCGTCCATAAAGTATGTCACACTATTTTTTACCATTTTTTAACCCCTCCCCCTGTCATAAATCTCGGACCCCCCATCCCCTAAAGTACTTCATATATTTTCGTACAAAAGTATATTTTTTGTTAACAAACAACTTTCACATTAAAAACCGTGAAGTCACACATGGCCGTACACCTTGCTACCCTTGTCACAAACTGTCTCAGTTTCTTACAACCCCCTACCCCCTCTGGAGTGTGACGTACTTTATGGACGGCCCCTTATTCCTCTGCGAGGCCCCCAATAATCGGAGGCCTGTTGCTTAAGCCGGCCCTGCATATATTGAGGTTTGCCATGTCTAACTGCGTTGAGGTCCGCCCACGGTGTGAACTGTGGTTCAAAGTGGATGTTAACAATAGCAGACGAAAACAGATATTATATAGAGACGAACTGAAAACGCATTAATTTAATTACAATAAATTTGATCTATTTGAAATTTTGAAACAATGCATTGTAATTTCAGATTTATCTGAAGTGAACTTTTGAGATCATTGAAACATCAAATGTAGTTTAATTTTACTATGGAAAAAAAGGACGAAAGCAAGGTTATAATTTTTTTTTTTAAAACAGAAGAAGAAGAAGAAACAGAAGAATATGAAGTCTCATACAAATATGTATACATGTCTGTGACTGAAGCCTGCGTGCATAACGTAAAATAACGATAGAAAAGCATACATTCAACACAAGACATTAATATAATAAACATTTTTTTTTAAGTTATAGCGTCATGGATAAGCAATTTAGATTTTTTTTATAGTAACTATCAGAGAAGTCAAATTAGTGATAGATGGTATATACAGGAGAGATCATAGTAAAAGATGGTATATACAGGAGAGAAATTAGTGATATATGATACATACAGGAGAGATCCTAGTGATAGATGGTACATACAGTAGAGATCCTAATGATAGATGGTACATAAAGGAGAGATCCTAGTGGTAGATGGTAAAAATAGAAGAGATCCTAGTTATAGATGGTACATATAGGAGAGATCCTAGTGATATATGGTACATACAGGAGAGATCCTAGTGATGGATTTTACATACAGAAAAAATCCTAGTGATATATTGTAAATACAGGACATATCCTAGTGATAGATGGTACATACAGAAGAGAAAATAGAAATTGATTGAACATACAGAGGAGATCCTAGTGTCCTAGTGATAGATGGTACATACAGAAGAGAAAATAGAAATTGATTGAACATACAGAGGAGATCCTAGTGATAGATGGTACATACAGGAGAGATCCTAGTAATAGATGGTACATACAAGAAAGATCCTAGTGATAAATGGTACATACAATAAAGATCCTAGTGATAGATGGTACATACAATAGAGATCCTAGTGATAGATGATACATACAATAGAGATCCTAGTGATAGATGGTTTATACAGGAGAGATCCTAGTGATAGATGGTACATACAATAGAAATCCTAGTGATAGATGGTACATACAATAGAAATCCTAGTGATAGATGGTACATACAATAGAGATCCTAGTGATAGACGGTACATGCAATAGAGATCCTAGTGATAGATGATACATACAATAGAGATCCTAGTGATAGATGGTTTATACAGGAGAGATCCTAGTGATAGATGGTACATGCAATAGAGATCCTAGTGATAGATGGTTTATACAGGAGAGATCCTAGTGATAGATGGTACATACAATAGAAATCCTAGTGATAGATGGTACATACAATAGAAATCCTAGTGATAGATGGTACATACAATAGAGAACTTAAGCAGCAAACAACGCTACGCTCTGCTGGACAAAGAAGTGAAAGCTTGTGCACGAAAAGACAAAACCAACTTTGTAAACAATTTGTCTGCAGAAGCTGAAATGGCAGCAAAAACAGGTAACAGCAAAACTTTATTTCACATTATGAGACAGCTGTGCAATCATCCACCCACAAAAAGTGCACCAATCAAAGACATCAACGGCAGATTATTAGCATCAGATGAAGAACAAAAACAACGGTGGGCAGAACATTTCAAAGAAATATTAAATAGACCACAGCCAACGACTACCCCAGTTATTGGTGAAGAAGAAAACATGCCCATTTTAACTGCATCATGTGAGAATTTCACACTTGAAGAACTGAAACAAGCCATCAGGAAGTTAAAAAACAACAAAGCAACTGGCGAAGATGGAATTTCTGGTGAAATGCTAAAGTCTGCAGATGACAATGTTTTACAGCATTTATTGCTGTTATTTAATGACGTCTGGCGAAATGAATCCCCACCACAAGAATGGAAAGATGGTGCCATCTTTAAACTGCCAAAAAAAGGCGATTTGTCGGACTGCAATAATTGGCGTGGAATAACTTTGCTATCTGTGCCAGGAAAACTTTTTTGCAGTGTCCTACTGGAGAGAATAAAAAAGTCAATAGACGAAAGGCTCAGAGAAGAGCAAGCGGGCTTCAGACCACATCGGTCATGTATTGACCATATATTCACACTCAGAACTATCATCGAAGAATCTGTTGAATATCAATCCCAGCTTATTATAAATTTTGTTGATTTCCAAAAAGCTTTCGACAGCCTCCACCGACCTACACTTTGGAATCTCCTTAATATCTATGGTTTCCCAACAAAATATGTGAACGTTATAAAAGCTTTTTATGCAGATTCACGTTGCTGTGTGAAAACAGAGACCGGGAATTCTGACTGGTTCCCAGTCGAAACAGGGGTGAAACAGGGATGTGTCATGTCACCAATGTTGTTTGGAATAGCAATCGACTGGGTCATGCGGAAATGCTTAGATGGCGGATTAGGCATCAAATGGATTGAAAACAATATATTGGAAGACCTTGACTTTGCAGATGACCTGGCTATCTTAAGCTCAACGCATTTGAATATCCAAGAAAAAACAGATCGTCTCCAGCACTTTTCCAACCAAATTGGTCTTGAAATCAACACAGCCAAAACAAAAATCATGGACCTCACCAACCAACCCCATGATATAAAAATTAATGATAAAACTATAGAGAAAGTAACCAATTTCACTTATTTAGGAAGCAAAATGACATATAATGGAAATTCAACATCAGAGATAATGACTCGAATTGCGTTGGCGTCAAGTGCTTTCAACAAACTCACAAATATTTGGAGATCAAGGACAATAAGACAGCATACAAAACTTAGGCTATTCAATTCCTGTGTAATCCCTGTACTAACATACGGATGCGAAAGCTGGAAATCAACTAAAAATATAGAAAAAAAATTAGTTTCATTCGAAAACAAATGCCTCCGAAAAATTTTAAATATAAAATGGAGTGATCTCAAATCAAATGAAACAATAAGAAAAGAAACCAACCAAGAATATGTGTCAAATTTTATAAGGAGAAGACGATGGAATTACATCGGCCATGTTCTTCGAATGGACAAGAGAAGACTCCCAAGCCAGGCCCTCATGTGGACACCAGCAGGCAAAAGAAAACAAGGAAGACCAAAAGAAACCTTGCGTAGAACAATCATAAGAGAAAGCTCAACCATGGGTCTAAGAAATAACCAGGACTTGATACAATTAGCAACGGACCGTCAAAAATGGAAATCTATGACCTCTGCCCTATGTGCCGTCTTCGGCCCGAGAGGAAATAACTAACTAACAATAGAGATCCTAGTGATAGATGGTACATACAATAGAGATCCTAGTGATAGATGGTACATACAATAGAGATCCTAGTGATAGATGGTACATACAGGAGAGATCCTTGTGATAGATGGTACATACAGGAGAGATCCAGATGATAGATGGTACATAAAGGAGAGATGCTAGTGATAGATGGTACATACAGGAGAGATCCTAGTGATAGATGGTACATACAGGAGAGATGCTAGTGATAGATGGTACATACAGGAGAGATCATAGTGATAGATGGTACAAACAGGAGAGATCTTAGTGATAGATGGTACATAGAGGAGAGATCCTAGTGATAGATGGTACACACGGGAGAGATCCTAGTGATAGATGTTACATACAGGAGAGATCCTTGTGATAGATGGTACATACAGGAAAGATCCTAGTGATAGATGGTACATACAGGAGAGATCCTAGTGATAGATGGTACATACAGGGAGATCCTAGTGATAGATGGTACATACAGGAGAGATCCTAGTGATAGATGGTATATACAATAGAGATCCTAGTGATAGATGGTACATACAATAGAGATCCTAGTGATAGATGGTACATACAGAAGAGATCCTAGTGATAGATGGTACATACAGGAGAGATCCTAGTAATAGATAGTACATACAGGAGAGATCCTAGTGATAGATTGTACATACAGAAGAGATCCTAATGATAGATGGTACATACAATAGAGATCCTAGTGAAAGATGGTACATACAGGAAAGTTCCTGGTGATAGATGGTACATATACATACAGGAGAGATCCTAGTGATAGATGGTACAAACAGGAGAGATCCTAGTGATAGATGGTACATACAATAGAGATCCTAGGGATAGATGGTACATACAATAGAGATACTAGTGATAGATGTTACATACAGAAGAGATCCTAGTGATAGATGGTACATACAGGAGAGATCCTAGTAATAGATGGTACATACAGGAGAGATCCTAGTGATAGATGGTACATACAGGAGAGATCCTAGTAATAGATGGTACATACAATAGAGATCCTAGTGATAGATGGTACATAAAATAGAGATCCTAGTGATAGATGGTACATACAATAGAGATCATAGTAATAGATGGTACATACAGGAGAGATCCTAGTGATAGATGGTACATACAATAGAGATCCTAGTGATAGATGGTACATACAGGAGAGATCATAGTGATAGATGGAAGAAACAGGAGAGATCCTAGTGATAGATGGTACATACAATAGAGATCATAGTAATAGATGGTACATACAGGAGAGATCCTAGTGATAGATGGAAGAAACAGGAGAGATCCTAGTGATAGATGGTACATACAATAGAGATCCTAGTGATAGATGGTACATACAATAGAGATCATAGTAATAGATGGTACATACAGGAGAGATCCTAGTGATAGATTGTACATACAGAAGTGATCCTAATGATAAATGGTACATACAAAAGAGATCCTAGTGATAGATCGTACATACACATACAGGAGAGATCCTAGTATAGATGGTACAAACAAGAGAGATCCTAGTGATAAATTGTGCATACAGTATAGATCCTAGTGATAGATGATACATACAGGAGAGATCCTAGTATAGATGCAACATACAGGAGAGATTCTAGTGATAGATGGTACATACAACATAGATACTAGTGATAGATGGTACATACAATAGAGATCCTAGTGATAGATGGTAAAAACAGGAGAGATCCTAGTGATAGATGGTACATACAATAGAGATCCTAGTGATAGATGGTACATACAGGAGAGATCCTAGTAATAGATGGTACATACAGGAGAGATCCTAGTGATACATGGTACCAACAATAGAGATCCTAGTGATAGATGGTACATACAGGAGAGATCCTAGTGATAGATGGTACATACAGGAGATATCCTTGTGATAGATGGTACATACAGGAGAGATACTAGTAATAGATGGTACATACAATAGAGATCCTAGTGCTAGATGGTACATAAAGGGGAGATTCTAGTGATAGATGGTACATACAGGAGAGATCCTTGTGATAGATGGTAAATATAGGACATATCCTAGTGATAAATGGTTCATACAGGAGAGATTCTAGTGATAGATGGTATATACAGGAGAGATCTTAGTGATAGATGGTATATACAGGAGAGATCTTAGTGGTAGATGGTACATACAGGAGAGATCCTAGTGTTAGATGGTAAATATAGGACATATCCTAGTGATAGATGGTAAATATAGGACAAATCCTAGTGATAGATGGTACATACAGGAGAGATCCTAGTGACAGATGGTAAATATAGGACATATCCTAGTGATAGATGGTACATACAGGAGAGATCCTAGTATAGATGGTACATACAGGAGAGATCCTAGTGATAGATGGTTTATACAGGAGAGATTCTAGTGATAGATGGTATATACAGGAGAGATCTTAGTGATAGATGGTACATACAAGAGAGATCCTAGTGATAGATGGTACATACAGGATAGATCCTAGTGATAGATGGTACATACAGGAGAGCTCCTAGTGATAGATGGTACATACAGGAGAGATCCTAGTGATAGATGGTACACACAGGAGAGATCCTAGTGATAGATGGTACATACAGGAGAGATCCTAGTATAAATGGTACATACAGGAGAGATCCTAGTGATAGATGGTACATACAGGAGAGATCCTAGTGATAGATGGTACATACAGGAGAGATCCTAGTATAAATGGTACATACAGTAGAGATCCTAGTGATAGATGGTACATACAGGAGAGATCCTAGTGATAGATGGTACATACAGGAGAGATCCTAGTGATAGATGGTAAATATAGGACATATCCTAGTGATAGATGGTACATACAGGAGAGATCCTAGTATAAATGGTACATACAGGAGAGATCCTAGTGATAGATGGTTTATACAGGAGAGATTCTAATGATAGATTGTTCATACAGGAGAGATCTTAGTGATAGATGGAACAAACAGGAGAGATCCTAGTGATAGATGGTACATACAATAGAGATCTTAGTGATAGATGGTACATACAGGAGAGATCCTAGTGATAGATGGTACATACAGGATAGATCCTAGTAATAGATGGTACATACAATAGAGATCCTAGTGCTAGATGGTACATACAATAGAGATCCTTGTGATAGATGGTACATACAGGAGAGATCCTTGTGATAGATGGTACATACAGGAGAGATCCTAGTGATAGATGGTACATACAGGAGAGATCCTATTGATAGATGGTACATATACATACAGGAGAGATCCTAGTGATAGATGGTACAAACAGGAGTGATCCTAGTGAAAGATTGTACATACATTACAGATCCTAGTGATAGATGGTACAAACAGGAGAGATCCTAGTTATATGATGGTACATACAGGAGAGATCGTAGTGATAGATGGTACATATAGGAAAAATCCTAGAGATGGATGGTAAATACAGGAGAGATCCTAGTGATAGATGGTACATACAGGAGAAATCCTAGTAATAGATGTTACATACAGGAGAGATCCTAGTGATAGATGGTAAATACAGGACATATCCTATTGATAGATGGTACATACAGGAGAGATTCTAGTGTTAGATGGTACATACAGGAGAGATCCTAGTAATAGATGGTACATACAGGAGAGATTCTTGTGATAGATGGTACATACAGGAGAGATCTTAGTTATAGATGGTATATACAGAAGAGATCCTAGTGATAGATGGTTCATACAGGAGAGATCCTAGTGATTGATGATACATACAGAAGAGATCCTAGTGATAGTTGGTACATACAGGAGAGATCCTAGTAATAGATGGTACATACAATAGAGATTCTAGTGATAGATGGTACCTACAATAGAGATCCTAGTGATAGATGGTACATAAATGAGAGATCATAGTGATAGATGGTACAAAAAAGGGGAGATTCTAGTGATAGATGGTACATACAGGAGAGATCCTTGTGATAGATGGTAAATATAGGACATATCCTAGTGATAAATGGTTCATACAGGAGAGATTCTAGTGATAGATGGTATATACAGGAGAGATCTTAGTGATAGATGGTATATACAGGAGAGATCTTAGTGGTAGATGGTACATACAGGAGAGATCCTAGTGTTAGATGGTAAATATAGGACATATCCTAGTGATAGATGGTACATACAGGAGAGATCGTAGTATAGATGGTACATACAGGAGAGATCCTAGTGATAAATGGTTCATACAGGAGAGATTCTAGTGATAGATGGTACATACAGGAGAGATCCTAGTGATAAATGGTTCATACAGGAGAGATCTTAGTGATAGATGGTTCATAGAGGAGAGATTCTAGTGATAGATGGTACATACAGGAGAGATCCTAGTGATAGATGGTACATACAGTAGAGATCCTAGTGAAAAATGGTTCATACAGGAGAGATTCTAGTGATAGATGGTTCATACTGGAGAGATCTTAGTGATAGATGGTACATACAGGAGAGATCCTAGTGTTAGATGGTAAATATAGGACATATCCTAGTGATAGATGGTAAATATAGGACATATCCTAGTGATAGATGGTAAATATAGGACATATCCTAGTGATAGATGGTACATACAGGAGAGATCCTATTGACAGATGGTAAATATAGGACATATCCTAGTGATAGATGGTACATACAGGAGAGATCCTAGTATAGATGGTACATACAGGAGAGATCCTAGAGATAGATGGTTTATACAGGAGAGATTCTAGTGATAGATGGTATATGCAGGAGAGATCTTAGTGATAGATGGTACATACAAGAGAGATCCTAGTGATAGATGGTACATACAGGAGAGATCCTAGTGATAGATGGTACATACAGGAGAGCTCCTAGTGATAGATGGTACATACAGGAGAGATCCTAGGTATAGATGGTACATACAGGAGAGATCCTAGTGATAGATGGTACATACAGGAGAGATCCTAGTGATAGATGGTACATACAGGAGAGTTCCTAGTGATAGATGGTAAATATAGGACATATCCTAGTGATAGATGGTACATACAGGAGAGATCCTAGTGATAGATGGTACACACAGGAGAGATCCTAGTGATATATGGTACATACAGGAGATATCCTAGTATAAATGGTACATACAGGAGAGATCCTAGTGATAGATGGTACATACAGGAGAGATCCTAGTGATAGATGGTTTATACAGGAGAGATTCTAGTGATAGATTGTACATACAGGAGAGATCTTAGTGATAGATGGAACAAACAGGAGAGATCCTAGTGATAGATGGTACATACAATAGAGATCTTAGTGATAGATGGAACATACAGAAGAGATCCTAGTGATAGATGGTACATACAGGAGAGATCCTAGTGATAGATGGTACATACAATAGAGATCCTAGTGATAGATGGTACATACAGGGA
>MUZC01000361.1:189695-202602 GCA_002072015.1 Radix auricularia | reverse complement strand
GTGATAGATGGTACATACAGGAAAGATCCTAGTGATAGATGGTACATACAGGAGAGATCCTAGTGATAGATGGTACATACAGGAGAGATCCTAGTGATAGATGGTACATACAGGAGAGATCCTAGTGATAGATGGTACATACAGGAGAGATCCTAGTGATAGATGGTACATACAGGAGAGATCCTAGTGATAGATGGTACAAACAGGAGTGATCCTAGTGAAAGATTGTACATACATTACAGATCCTAGTGATAGATGGTACAAACAGGAGAGATCCTAGTTATATGATGGTACATACAGGAGAGATCCTAGTGATAGATGGTACATATAGGAAAAATCCTAGTGATGGATGGTACATACAGGAGAGTTCCTAGTGATAGATGGTACATACAGGAGAAATCCTAGTAATAGATGTTACATACAGGAGAGATCCTAGTGATAGATGGTAAATACAGGACATATCCTATTGATAGATGGTACATACAGGAGAGATTCTAGTGTTAGATGGTACATACAGGAGAGATCCTAGTAATAGATGGTACATACAGGAGAGATTATTGTGATAGATGGTACATACAGGAGAGATCTTAGTTATAGATGGTATATACAGAAGAGATCCTAGTGATAGATGGTTCATACAGGAGAGATCCTAGTGATTGATGATACATACAGAAGAGATCCTAGTGATAGTTGGTACATACAGGAGAGATCCTAGTAATAGATGGTACATACAATAGAGATCCTAGTGATAGATGATACCTACAATAGAGATCCTAGTGATAGATGGTACATAAATGAGAGATCATAGTGATAGATGGTACACACAGGAGAGTTCCTAGTGATAGATGGTAAATACAGGACATGTCCTAGTGATAGATGGTAAATACAGGACATGTCCTAGTAATAGATGGTACATAAGGAGAGATCCTTGTGATAGATGGTACACACAGGAGAGATCCTAGTGATAGATGGTAAATACAGGAGATATTCTTGTGATAGATTTTCCTTACAGGAGAGATTCTAGTGATAGATGGTAAATACAGGAGAGATTCTTGTGATAGATTTTACTTACAGGAGAGATTCTAGTGATAGATGGTACATACATGAGAAATCTTAGTTATAGATGGTACATACATGTGAGATCCTAGTGATAGATGGTACATAAAATAGAGATCCTAGTGATAGATGGTACATACAGGAGAGATCCTAGTGATAGATGGTACATACAGGAGAGATCCTAGTGATAGATGGTACATACAGGGAAGATCCTAGTGATAGATGGTGCATACAATAGAGATCCTAGTGAAAGATGGTACATACAGGACAGATTCTAGTGATAGATGGTACATACAATAGAGGTCCTAGTGATAGATGGTACATACAATAGAGATCCTAGTGTTAGATGGTACATACAGGAGAGATCCTAGGGATAAATGGTACATACAATAGAGAACGTAGTGATAGATGGTACATACAGGAGAGATCCTAGTGATAGATGGTACATACAGGAGAGATCCTAGTGATAGATGGTACATACAGGAGAGATCATATTGATAGATGGTACATACAGGAGATATGCTAGTGATAGATCCTACATACAGGAGAGATCCTAGTGATTGATGGTACATACAGGAGAGATCCTAGTGATAGATCGAACATACAGGAGAGATTCTAGTTATAGATGATACATACAGGAGATATTCTAGTGATAGATGGTACATACAGGAGAGATTCTAGTGTTAGAAGGTACATACAGGAGAGATTCTAGTGATAGATGGTACATACAGGAGAGATACTAGTGATAGATGGTAAATACAGGAGAGATTCTTGTGATAGATGTTACATACAGGAGAGATCCTAGTGATAGATGGTACATACAGGAGAGATCCTAGTGATAGATGGTACATACAGGAGAGATTTTTAGTGATATATCGTACATACAGGAAATCCAAGTAGAAGTGAAGTATGAATCCTAAAAATATCAATACACATAAAAGGAATGCTGAAATCATTCTCTACATTTGATGACAGTTTTTCTGTCCTGTCAAAGACTATAATTTTGTGAGTTTCATTTCCAATAATAGTTCCTGTACACTTGTAAAATCCAGCATCAGAACACTGAGCGTCTGAGACTTGTAGTCTTATTTTGATTGTGTCCCTGTTATCGTCGGTTTCGCCGACCCCTCTATTACCAGATGCTTGGACTTCCCATTTCCTACCATTTCGATTATGCTGAAATTAAATAAAGATAAAGAATGTGAACGTCATTTTAATATTAAAAGTAATTTATATCTTGAAATTTTAATTATATAAATAATTATAATTAAAACCAATAGCTTAAAAAATTATTCAACTTAAGTCAAAACATTAGCAATAGAAAAAAGGACTTTCAATGCTCCCTCTCATGTTCGTTTATCCGGTTGCAAAGTTCTACAACATAATCGTTTGCAAATTTCAACAGTTCCTACTTCTNTATATATATATATGTTCTCTTGTGTGACTGAAAATACAATTATACACCCCCTTTCTCAACTTCGACACAGACAAGCGTGGAGTTCAGCATAATAACTCGATCTATCTATACTAATAATTTCAATGCAAATCCTCGCTGGCTTAGTGACTCAGATTTCAACCAAACTTGGTATATACAAAATTGATGCTATTTATGAAAATACTATAGGTCATCAAACTTATATTTTTCACTCTTTTGAAGCTGGGGGCCCATAATCCCTTTTTCATAAACGTTTGAGGCAATTTCCACAAATTTTGTCAGAGGATTTTTTTCTTACAAGAAATGACAATCAAATCTATAATATCGGGATCCGGATTGAAATAAAAGTGTGTTTTTTTTAATACACCATACACAGAATGGGTCCATGTTCGCTAATTTTATTTTTTAACCTATAAAAATATTTTCACATCACACGACTTCCTAAATTCGGGAAGTTGAAGATTATGGTCCAACGAAAGTGTATGGCATAAAACGGTTTAAAAAAAACACATACCAGACGGAGGCTTGCCAAAGATGTAATTTTCTAAATTGAGTTATATTAAGTTATTTGAAACAGTGGCTACTGGGTAAATGTATGAATTGTTGACCTAATTTGATACTAAAAATGTGATGGCCCATATTGATTTTAAAAAATGTAGATAAATTTAGAAAACATGTCTCCATTATGATCAACATTGCAATCTTCAGGTAATAGGAGATGTGCACATTGTACAGCGTTGTTGCCAGGAGGATTTTAATGTCATTGTATTCTCTACGTGGTTTTTACACGACTTTGACAAACATGGACAAATAGTATATTCATCCTCTTTCAGATTTAAATCATTTTTATCAAGCGCGGTAAAAAAGATTTAGGTCACTCATATTTATAACATAAAGGTCATTAAAACCCTCTGGTCAGAAATTTAAGCAGATTTTATTTCGAAATTCTTTGTAACCGTCAACAGCGTTTGCCGTGTTAAACTTTCTTGTGTATGACCCCATCTTCATAAAATATTGCAGGCTGCCTCTTTGCACCAATCGAAACCGACGAACGTACTTATTTTGGTTATATGGCATCAATGTCAGTCGCAATATTGAACATTTCTAATCCAATGGTATTTGGTAATTATGGTCCCAATTTTAATAAAAACATTTACCAGTGTTCTCAACGCCAACAGAAATATTACTTTTCCGCTGAAAACGGCAGGTATTTTGCTGGCCATACAATGCAGAATCGTACCACAACTATTTAAATCAGTCATATTAGTGACATTGTAATGTCAATGGAAACAAAATATTTGAAAGGTAATAACATTTTTTAAAAAAACCATACAAAGACAATTAACAACAATAAATTTAGAACTAAACGAATTCAATTCAAGTTCATGGGAAATATTTAAGTCTGGTGTAAGTGTAACGAAAGAACAAAGCTGGATCTTAAAATAAAGTCTCAAAGTCTTAAATAAATATTGAGAATAGCAATGATTTTACAATTACCTCTTTTGGTTTATTGTCAAAACCCAACATGTATCGAACCATAACTATGTTTGCTCCTGATGCCCTAAATCTTCCAATGCTAAGTAACTGTATTGTTATAATATGTGTTGGAACGTTGCCAATCCGGTTCACATCACAGTTTATAGTAAAAGACCCTCCAACTTTGAACTCTGGCTTGTCAAACAACTTACATTGAGCTGGGAAATAAAAGATACCACTAGTTACAACATGTATTCCCGGACGAGCAAGCGTCAATCTTGTTTATGATAGGTGTATAAATCACTTTTTGTGTAACTGTACATTATGTTCGTTTATGTGCTGTCAAGTGATAGTTGTGTTACTGATTTATTTTGTCATAAGTAGATTTTTCAATGCATTAAATTTGTTTCTTTCAAATTCCTTAAAATTATATCAATGTATGTGTATGAAAGTGGCATGCCTGAGCCAGACAACGTTGAGCTGTTTAAGTTTGCAAATGACGAAGGACATGAAAGTACTCTTGAGAGCGCAACTCTTCCACTCTTCGAGATAAAAGTCGTAACGAATATTCTGGAACTGCGACCATAGTAAAATTGAATCGCTATGTATGTGATGCAAGCTTTTCTTCAGCGTAAAATAAATTAACAGCACTGTCGTTGTTTCCAAATAACCCCACGTGGAATAAACAAGCTCATGGTTGTCATTGATTTAACATTCGAGTGAGGCTAAATATAATTATAGCTGTATTTAATTTTGAAGTTTAAATAAAATGAAATCAAAATAATCTAAAATACATTCATAATAACATTTAAAAATGTTACCTCTCAACTCCACAGCCCCGCGCTGTCAAATTATCAAACCTTTACGATAAAATGGTTGGAGACACTGCTGTTATTTATAAAATTATTTACTAATGCGTTGATTGTGTGAGGAATTTAGGGCGGTTAGAGCGCCAGAAAATGTTTGGCCTTTGAGGTGCCGCTGGACTAACGGGCGAGTCCAGATGACCAGAGGTGCGAACTTGGGAATCAAAGGACATAGGAACTGCGAACGAGGCTTTGAAGAGAGGAGCTGTAGGGTAGATGAAAGGAGCCGACAATTGACAACGGGTCAAAGCAGAGGAAAGGGGGGATTAGTGACCATTGCGGTTTACATCAAACCAAGCCACCCCGTCTTACCTAGGGGTGGTACAAGATGATTGACAGTTGACTTTCGGACGGTTGGGGTTGGGAGTCTGGGGGCGGAGCCTGGAATGGACTAACGCTCGGACTGAGACTGACACGGACGGACTGAGAGACACGAAGGGAGAGACAATGAGTTAGGAAGTAGGATGTATAGGTGTTAGATAGATGTACGAATAATGAATGTACAGAAGTTAAGTAATTAAAAGTAATTAATTGTACATTCTGCCTTGGTGTTCAGTGTTTTAAGAATAATTAACCAAGTGTGTGAAGAGCAGAATAACAGTGAGAGTAGATAAGGATAGATAAACATAGAACAACCAAGGGATCTTCACAAAATGAACAATCAATTACTTTTAATCACTTAACTGGGTGATTTTGGGAGGCGGGTGCGAACCAGAAGATCACGTAGGTTTCTGTCCCTCCTAAATACAATTAGGGGTGGGGTGGAGAAAATGTAGTTCGTCTCAGGGTCCGCAAGGAGGATAGTACGGTTCTTCATGAACCTGGGTACCATAGCATGCGGCCCACCTCGGTGTAAGACATGTCCTTTTGTTGTGCAAGCCGAACAGATAAACTTCCCTAAGGGGCTATTTATGATTAAGGATGGTTTCACCTGCGCTAGCCGCAACGTTGTCTACACCATTGTATGTAAGCGCTGTCCTTTGAAATACATAGAAGAGACGGGACGATCTTTGTCGTGCCGACTGTCTGAACATATCAGGGTGATTACACAAGATAAACAGTGTCCCGTCTCCCGTCACTTCAATGGACGCGACCATATGGGTGTCAAGGACCTGGCAGTCACTGCTATTGTCTCGTGCACAAACACACCCACGATAGTCCAGATTGAAAACAGATTAATAGAAAGTCACGGTACAATCGTACCACATGGGATGAATATGGTCTTTTCTTTGTCCACCTAGGCGGTTGCCCAGCCCCCTCTCTGCTTTCCTATATATAATCGCTCTGTAATCACTCAGTTTCACTTTTTCAATGGATACTTTGGATTTCACCGAAGCTAAGTTCCTTCATTTTTCATTTTTTATTTTTTATTTTCGTTTTGTTTGTGTCTTGTATGTTCGTTGATAAAGGCTCTTTGCCGAAACGTTCGCTGTTTTGTTACGTCCGGTCAGGCTAACCCTTTTCCATTGAATTTTGTATAAGCCTAATTGCAGTCCTACCCCTCATTTTGGAAAATTAAGCGGTATACATCACAGATGGCGCTATTATAAGAAAACTGCACAAAAAAAACAGCAACACATCACCGCTGGTCCGAAAATATGTAGATCTACTATTAATATCACCACGACAGTTTTTAGAGTGGAATTTTGACATTCGCATAATGATGCGCTAACAAGTACTTACATGACATGGTGATTCGAATATTGTATTTAACTTGCAAGTAGTAAATTATATTACTGTTTCAGGTTTCATGAAATTATTGTAACATAACTAATTAGAAATTTAATTTACTTTGATTTTTCCGTTAAACACCTCAATAATACAAATAATTGCGAAAAATACATACTTGAAAATTTCAAGAGTGTTGGGAAATTGACAAATGAAGTAACTAGTAAAACGAGATCAGCTGCTGGAATTTAATTCAGTTCAATGCAATCTTTTTTCTTTTCTATGAAATCTCAATTTTTTGGGAATTCTTTTTTTAAAAAATTAATACAAAGTATGCAAACCTTTCATGGAGCAAAGATTTGTGCTGATTCAGAACGCTGTTATAGAGAGTTGGAGGTATTAGTATTACATGTACACCAAGTTAGAAAGAGAAAAATATGAGTGGGGAAAATTCAGAAGACGTGTTTCAATCTCTAGAGCTGGAAGTTAAACGAAAAATATTTTTATTAATAGATATAATTATAAAAGAAAATAAAACAACTCGGTGATGAGTTACATGTCCTTGGAAGAAAATATTCTTGTATAATACCATCTAGCCTTCAAAAGGAAGAATTTAAATATCAAATAAATTTCTTGATTTCTATTGATAATGAATGGTTTGAGATTAAAAAAGAAGGGATACAGGTTTTTATGGCAGTACACGGGGCCTGTCTTAGCTATTACGGAGCCCTATGCAGCTTAGTTTACGAACATGATTGAGAGTGCCCCTGTTTGGAGAGGGATGTTAAGGTATTAATAAGGAAATTACGTCAAAATTAAGATAGGATTGGCCTATGAAAGCGCGGGTCCCACTGCGACCGCATAGGTTGCAGGAGCCTAAGACCAGCCCTGGTTGTACATACACTACAAGAAGAGGCATTATGTTAAAAAAAACAGGGGAGGAGGTTGGGGCGGGGTGAATGCACCCCTTTTGATTTATTCAAATATATTCAACAGTAAATATTGGGAAATTCTTGACCCAACAATATATTTTTGCTAAGAATTGCAATAAGTGTATCTAGTTTTGAAAGGAACTTTTCCAATCTTAAGTTGATAACAAATTGTATTCGCTCCACAATAAGTGATTAAATACTTCATAATTTAACATGCCCATAGATCAAGATATTACAATAATTTATATTTTTTAACATAATACTTTATTTTTCTACTATGATGGTTAGATAAGAAAGTAAATGTACTGTAAAAAATAAATTGTTATATACTGATGTAAACATTTTTTTTTATTTAAAAAATCTTATAGATTTATTTATAAACAAAAAGTAAAAACATATTAATTTTTAGTTTTTTGGGGTGTGAAATTCGGAACAACTTTTTGTTTCATTGGGAGGGGGGAAGCGACTCATAACTTTCTTGTGGCCTTCAAAACAATTATTTTGTATTTTTTATGTTTTATTTATAGGTAAATCATCTTATGTGGCATCTTTTTTTTTACTGCTTACATATATAGGGCATGCAATGGTAAAATTGTTCCCTGCCTTTTACAATTATTTGTTTCAATTATTTATTCAAGTTTCTGAATTTATAAAAGCCATCATATGATTGACTTAAGGGGCCGTTCATAAATTGATTTTTCACCCCCTTCCCACTCATCACACAGTGTCATGAAACGAAAACTTAGACCCCTTCCTCAATGTGACGTGACAAAGACCATTCCCCCCATACAAACGGTATTTTCTATTTGAAAACGAGGGTGTTTAAAATGTGTATATATATTTATTTAATTTTTTTTTTTTTAAATTTTTTTTTTGTCATTTAAATATGTTTTTAGTTTAAGGCTGCACTCTAGTAGCGTAACACGAGGTGTAACAACGGAAAACTTCATTGTCGGTAATGATATATTTAAGTGGAGCTTTTATTTAAAATTGCGCGTTTTGAATGACATATAATGTGTGTTGCCCCTCCCTAAAAGGGTGGCACATTAAAGACCACCCCAGACGGAAAAAGCTCTAGCTACACCACTGTGTATACCCCAGAGAATACAGTGAACTTCATTTCACTTTTATTTTTAAATTAAATGGGCGTTCGCAAGGGTTCGTACGGATTAGGCAAAATACATACAAAAGTAAACTTGACTTACGAAAAATTTGAGATACGAAAGCCACTATGGACAGAAATGATTTCTTATATAAAATACTATTGAATAGGATGATTTTACGATATGAAGTTGATTTATATATTTTTTTAAATTATAAACAAACCATATTTACCATAACTTACCGGTAATGAATGAGACAGCAGTTAAAAGGGGGCCTAAAATCTGCATAACAACCATATAATAGAGTCACCAAGATGAATAAATTGTTCCTTAAAGTAAATAATTAAAGATTTATGGTCAATCCTTCCTTTTAGTTTCGTGTCGTGCAAGTCTTGGATACAGCTTTGCGATCATGAAGAAAGTAGAAATCATGACGTTCTTATTCCAAAATGACATTGAGTTGATGCAGTAATTGTACCAGTTTACTGAGCTATTGAAAGAGAAAGAAAGAAGTGTTAAATTATCCAAATACATTTTGAGAGCAATGTTTTCTGTAATGTTTGTTGCATCGTTGGCGTTATCTTACAGTAACTACATCATGTTTGTTGAATCGTGGTCGTTATCTTACATTAACTACATTATGTTTGTTGAATAGTGAGCGTTATCTTACAGTAAATACATCAGTTTTGGTTTGTTTGTTTAAAATTTACACTCACAAAACATTAAAAGATATTCAAACGAAATTTAGATAAAACTAGCTTAGTCAAAATGTTTATTACAATTCGTTAAGAAGATGGAACTACATAATTACTTTACTGATGGAACAATTGCTGCTAGTTAACAGATTCTCAAAACCCAAAGTTACCAAACGGATTCTACAAAGTTTAAGTCACTATACGGCATACGGGATAGAAGTGGGTTGGGACGGCATATCAGGCTGGGAAGACATGGCAGTGGCTTTTGAGATGCAATAAAATAGGCCAATGAAAAATAAATATTTAAGGATTGCGCAGCTACTCTAATGATTGCGCCACTATATAAGCAATTCATTTTACCCATTGGGAATACTTTACTCGCTTTGATATTAGTCATCGGTGATATTGATAAGACAATAATATTGATAATATTTTGCTTTCACTTTATTTAACGACGTCTTAAATGGCTTCAAACGTGTTATGATGTTAGGGTGCAGCCTTACACTAAATACATATTGAAATGATAAAGTTATTTTCAACATGCTAATCATCCATTAAAAATTATTGATTTTAGATAGAGTCGGGCGTCAAAGCTATTTGACATCATATTGGAAAGTGGGGGTCGGGTCTAAGTTTTTGTGACGAAGTGTGACAAGGGGGGTTGGGGGTAAAATAGTAAAACATTGCTGATGTCATTTATGATGGCCCCTTTAAAAAAATTTTTTAGTAAAATGTAATAGCAGTTAAAATATTTTTCAAAAATTTTGTGAAACACTTGAATTAGCTTTATGTCCAAATAGCATGAAATGCGTATCTTTTCAATGTGTTGTTCATAATTCCTCGTGCTAGTTAGGAGCGCTAGTATACTGTTGCGAAGCCTTGTTTTATGTGTAGCCCTACAGAAAATGTTGTTATTTCTTTGTTTTCTGCTGCATTAGTGTATCACTGATCCTGAAATTTGGAATTTTTGTTAGAAATACAAAATATTTAGTATTCAGATGTAATGTTTGTATAATGTAATCGTTATTATATTAAACTTAAAAACTATTATATTAAGTTTCTATAAAATATATGATAAATACCAGTTAATGACATTATCACTTATTGGATTGTTGCATTTTTAGTTTTAAAAGGCTAAAAGAAAATCTAAATTGTAATTTCGTTTGCAAAACATGGATAAATATTCCTACTGCCCGTTGTAACAACCCTACAGTCATAATTTTTTCGAAAGTGTGACGCTTTTTAGCGTGGGGGGTGGTGTCCCGTAATTTGTGACACTTTGTGATAGGGGAGAGGTGATGATCAAAAATTGTCAAAAATAGCGTGAAGTACTTTATGGACGGTCCCGGGGACAAAAGAGTACCATCTACTTATTTCAAAGAAATGGAAATATAAATCAGACGGATCTATTTTTTTAGCAATATCTTTAGAAGTTTTATTTAAAGTTGACGCAATATTTCTTTAAAACCCGTCTAACACATCTTCACAAATGCATGACCCCCTACCTTACCCCCCTTGGCGCGTGACGTCAGTCAAGGACGACCCCCAAAGATTAAAGTCAATATCTTTTGACTCAAGCTTAAAATTAATTATTTTAAAAAAGGTGGGGGATGAATTTGTATGTACGCAAAGGGGAAGGAGGGTACGAAAATACGACATTTTTAAGTACGTAATATATGGATGGCCCCTAAATGCGCCAATCTTATATTTTCATTGGCTTTTTATTATTATTATAATTTTTTTTTTGCGTATCAAAAAGCCTGTAGGCTATTAAGACGCTAACTTCTCAATTGTATAGTCAGTATAGCCACTGACGAAAGACATACATCAGCATGACAGGTGCCGGAAGACAACAAACGTGCTGGCAAAACACTTCACTACAGAATAGAAGTTATCACTGAAAGTAATATTGGTACTTCTACTGCACCGCCATAAATCGGGGCCTGGGTAAAATAAAGCAAAGCTCTAAGATTGTAATGAATGACAGGCTTACTTTATAACTTTACTTTATAAATTGTTAAACACAAAAATTATGGAAAACAATTTGAGTTAAATGAATTTTTAAAGAATTATTTTTCAGTAAAGATTAAAGTTACCAAATACTTATGTTATTTTATTTCGTGAGGTAAATATAATAAATTAGTAATTAAAAAAAACTAAGACTTAAATTAAATGTAGACTCTTGTATATGTTGATATTGAATTATTGTCCGCCATTCTCTAGGTGACGTCTCGAAGTCATTTAAAAATAAGTTCGTGATATAAACAAAACAATTCTATATCAGCACGCCTTCAAAAATTAAAAGTGAGAAGATATAGATCTATGAGACAAAAACAAAAACAATAATAATAATTTAAAAATGGGAGCAAATATTTTTTTTAAATATGAATAATTAAATATTTATAAGCAAAGTAACAAATGTATATAGATCTATTTCTTCAGTTTTGAATATATACAAATTTAAAGTGCGTTAAAAAGTAATCTTTTTTATATTCAAATTTAAATGAATGATTTTTTTTTTAATGTAAAACAACTACCGGTGGTTTCGTTTTGAAAAATAATAATACGATTTTCATCTTTTTAAATCTTAAAGAACTGAAAAGTTTGTATTACATGATCACTGGGTGATCATCATTCAATGTCGTTTTGTAAGAATATTGGTTAAATGTACCACATTTAACATTAACTGACGAACGGTGACCCGTCAAAACGGCCCCTGACAAAACGGCCCGCGACAAAACGGCCCCGGTCAAAACGGCCCCGGTCAAAACGGCCCCGACAAAACAGCCCCTGTCAGAACGGCCCCCGACAAAACGACCCCGGTCAAAACGGCCCCGGACAAAAGGCCCCGGACAAAACGGCCCCAACAAAACGGCCCCGGACAAAACGGCCCCGGTCAAAACGGCCCCGACATAACTTTTAATTAAGGAGATTTTTTTGTGTGCAATTTCTGAGCATTTGGGGGCATATTTTAAACAATGTTATATTTTCTAGCCTATTTGTAGGTATATATACTACAAACTAAGATCGGAGATTTTTAAGAAACCATGATGCACGTACAATTAGCACTTATGGCCCGTCGGTTGTGGTCGGACAAATAAAGACGGTTGAGTCTGCGTAACATTGTATGCCAATACGTGCCACAGGGCATGGGGAAAACTATGGGTTTAAAGTCTCACGAGCCCCGTCTTATCTCCCTATTCCACTGCCCAAGGTGCGTGACGTAATTTATTGACAGTCCCTGAACATGAATTTTCTTTACTGTCCCCAATTTGCCAAAGACAACTTACATCAACAACAAAAAAATTTTAAAAGGAGCAGCTAGTATTTATAACATCTCTAAATCTAAAACACTTAAGGGTAGACGAACGAAGAGTGGAGTTGTAATACTACAATTAACAATGCCATTAAATTTTAATTTGGAAATACAATAAACTAATAACCTTATTCAACCATCATAGACATTCGAAAATTATTTTGCCAATTTTTATTTTTTTTAAAATTCATTTTAAAAAGTGCCCTTTCTTCTCTTCTGGAAATTGTATATGAAATGAGTTGAACAAAATTGAAAAATAAATAAAAACTTTAAAATCATAATAAGAATGGGGCCGTCTTGACCGGGGCCGTTTTGACCGGGGCCGTTTTATCCGGGGCCGTTTTGACCGGGGCCGTTTTG
>MUZC01000361.1:172074-188913 GCA_002072015.1 Radix auricularia | reverse complement strand
ATATATATATATATTGTTGACTTATGTTTGACTTCAAATTATTTTTAAGTGATTGGTCGATTAATGGTAATGGTGAAAAATAATTTAATCTTTAAAAATTTTAAGGATTAAATTAGTCGAAATATTAATAGTTAATATCCGCAGCCGTTTTCAATACTAATTATTAACCTACTAATTTATTAAAATTTCCAAATTAACAAACAAGTCAAACAGAAGAAACAATATAAACAGATATGTTTTCAAAATAGTAACGTATATTTATTTCAGTAGTATATTTATTGATCTAAGAAAGAAACTTAGTTTATGCGAATTTATATAGAGCCCTGAGCCATATTAAAATTCCTTACTTCGTGGAGCGGAACGATTTATCGTTGATTCAAAGTCAACGTTCTCACCTAGATCACGTTCATTTGAAATTATTGCCAATCCAGACAGACGTTCGTTTGTCATTGTTGAGCGCAAATAATTTTTCATGATTTTCAATCATTGATAACAGGAAGATTTAGGTAAATGTTTATAGAATATTGACAAACAAGAGAGACCTGTTTCCATTTATTTTTCAATCAAGAATGATAGAAACTCTTTAAGTTGTAGCTCCCTAGATAGTAATGGACGATGTGATGCATGCAAATTTTTAAAGGTATAATATTCAAGAATGCTTCTTCTAGGTTAATGTGTTTGAAAATTTTGAATAAACTTCGAAGAGGATCTGTATTTTCTTCCAACATTTGTGATGGATCAATACAATATACATAAATAGCTGCGCCCCTAAATTCATTAAATCGATCATCTATTTATTTTAGAAGTGTATCAAAAATAGTGAAGTACGTTTCAGATTTAAAACTGTTAGTTGGATCATTAGCCCTTTTATCTCTACTAAGTTCACATGCCTTAATTTTATTTTCTGCAATTCGTGTTTCTTTAAATTTTGTTTTTAACATCAAGTTTGGAATAATTTTGGTTAATAAATTATTAGACATCTACTTTCAGAATTTTAAAAAGCTCGATCGCTTCTCATTTCAACAAACTTATTTCTTCCAACATCGATCAATCGTTTTGCAGTTGCTATGTCAATACTCTTGAGCTGCAAGTGGTATGATAACATGAAAATATCAACCAACTTTTCTACAAATAGCATCAGACAAAACAAAAGAATATTTTGTTATTAAAGCAGATAGTCCAATTGCTTCTGCTCTGACACTTCCTTTATGTTATGTTGATGGCCTTAAAATTATATCATCTAGAGTGGCTAGAATAGCAGAGAATGATCAAATCGCTGCATCAACTGCATGCTTACGGCCTACGGCTTGCCCATCTTGTATCAAAAAGTCATTTCAGAGTATCTACTGTTGATTCATTTTGAGATTTTTGACTTTAAAAAGAGTATGTAGACGTTGTAAAGTAGACGTAAAGAATACCTTTAAGCTGTGCCAAAAAGCACCTGTATATATCACTGTTTACAGACATTGCTTTGATAGTGACCAAATTCAAAACATGAGTACAACAATGAACATAGATGGCATTGTATGAAGGTTTGAAGGCCACTCTTAGTTCAAGACATCACAGATGAGCCAACATATGCCTTTCCTCCTCAGATTGTGATATCAATGTCTCGCTTTTGTAATATGTAGTTCCACAAAATTTCCTGATTTTGAAACTGAGCGTAAAATGACATATTATCAATTTCAAATATATCAATGGTCCGTCTAATCGATAATTACAGAATATACATGTTCATTATCAATTACTGCCGATAATTCAGAAGCAAATGATTGAAATAAATCAATCTGCACATCATGACTTAAATAAATTTCATTTTTCTTTAAAACTCTAGATGACTGTCCAAAGTGGAATCATAGTTGGCTAATAAACTTGTAATTTAACAAATATTTCATGTATTTCTACAACTAACATCACTAAAGTCTAAAGCAATAATTTTCTCTCTGTACTCTGAATAGCAAACCTTTTTTTGCTAAAAATCAAGAAAAACGTCACGTTTATCATTCGTTTCAATATTTCTCTATTCTTTTCCACTTAGCGACGCTCCTGACTGACCAAACCAGATATTACAGTTTTTAAATACGATAATTTGCAAGCCAATATTGTCGTATTGCAGTTTAGTGTTGATTAAATTTTTTTGTGTTTAGCATTCTTTTTTTTTTTTTTTTTGCTCATGAGGGCATCTTGGGGGGGGGCGACACGCCCCCCTGCCCTGTAGCTAAATCCGCCACTGACCCCCAGCCCCTCGTCACATATCGTCACAATTGTTTGACCACTTCCAACCCCCTCAGGTGTACGACATCCTTTATGGACGGCCATCTCAGTCAAAATGACATTTCGTGGAACTTGAAGAAATGACAGCTAATCGGGAGATACGCGTGTTAGTACGGCAGTTACTACCATACAATTAACAACACTTGTATTTGTTGATTTTTTTTTTATTACTATATTGACATTGGGATTCGTAAAAAAAATCCAAGATAGTCTCTCACTTATTAATTACTTCTAAATACTTCGCATCTTTAGTTTGAATTAAATGTGTTCCATGAATGAAGGAATTTAAATTTATTTCTTTATTTGGTGATTATTCAAATCAACATTGAAATGATTTTTGTTAATAGAAATTTTGATTTTGTTAACAAAGAATAATATTTAAATAAAGAAATTATAAAATTGTTTTTATTAAAAGTACACAACTAAAACATTTATACTAAAAATAAATGTAAAATTTAAATTGAATTTAGTCATTAGATTTACTTGAAATTTAAACAGTAACTGACTACCTGGTCCGAAAATTAAAAATAAAAGTATATATTGTTGTTCGTCCGTAGTAGTCGACGATGACCACTCATCAGACTAGACCAGTTCTAGGCCACCAAGATGAGCACTCATCACATTAGTCCAGTGCTAGGTCAACAAGATGACCACTCATCAGATTATTTCAGTGTTAGGCCATCAAGATGATCACTCATCACATTAGTCCAGTGTTAGGTCACCAAGATGACCACTCATCACATTAGTCCAGTGTTAGGCCACTAAGATGACCACTTATAAGATTAGTCCAGTGCTAGGCCTCCACGTATGTCCTCTTGTGGCTTATTTGCCCTATTCTGACACGAAATGTGCGTTCGCATGTTGGAAAAGAGATATTTGGGATCCCTGCAGGAGGGTTTTGTACACAATCCTTTTTGGTCTTGGAAGCCTGTCTATTTGCCTCACAGACAGCTTCGCCATTCGGTATCATGGAGCGCACAGGGGCTAGGTCACTGGCTGCTGCCTCTCAGACAGCTTCGCCATTCGGTATCATGGAGCGCACAGGGGCTAGGTCACTGACTGCTGCCTCTCAGACAGCTTCGCCATTCGGTATCATGGAGCACACAGGGGCTAGGTCACTGGCTGCTGCCTCTCAGACAGCTTCGCCATTCGGTATCATGGAGCACACAGGGGCTAGGTCACTGGCTGCTGCCTCTCAGGAGCCATGTCTAATCTCAAATGGTCTCAGAGCAGTTTTGAGTGTATCCTTGTAGCGCTTACGTTGACTTCCGCGTGCACTATGCCTCTAAGTAAGCTCATCATAGAAGAGCCTGTTAGGGAGGCGATGGTCGGGCATGGGAACTACATACCCCGCCCATCGGAGTTGTCACTGCATGAGGCTAGTGAGATGCTGTGTAGTCCTGAGGCGGCTATTATTTTAGGGGCTTAAATTTTCTCCCGCCTTTGTAAATTAATAATTTTTTTATACGTTTTTGGTGTGAAAGTGATTCAGCAAGCTCACGTAGCGTTGGTATAGGATCTCAGTTTCACGTGCATACACTAAAGTGGGGAGCACTAAAGCTCTTTATACTTTTAGCTTTTTGTGTGTGTGTGTGTACTTTCCCATTCTGTTCCAGGCACTGACATACAATCTTCCAAATGCTGCACTGGGTTGGAGATTTTCTGCTTCACCTCGTTATCAATGTTGCATTCTGAGACAGTGTGCTGCCAAGGTGATTTTAGCGGCTCACTGCGTTGAATCTGTTGGCGTTGAGGATTCTATTAGGCTCAGTGTAAAATTCCCCTTGGGCCAGCTAATTTAAAACTTCCGTTTTCTTTGTCCTGATGGTGAGTTCATAGTTTTACCATACTTGGCAAATGTCCTCCATAGCCACTTTCTGCTGTTTTTTCCAACTCTTTTAAATGGTCTATATAGTGAAGTTCCTGGGTTGTTCTGTGTTTAACTATCCTTGTCTACTCTCCCTTTTATTCTGATCTTCACACACTTGGTTTAATATTCTTCGATCACTAAACTCCAAGGCAGAATGCACAAATAATTACGTTTAATCACTTAACTTCTGTACTATCATTATTCGTACATCTCTCTAACTCTTGCGTCTATCTACCTATCCATCCTACTTCCTAACTTCTTGTTCTGTCCCTACGTGTGTGTCTCTCTGTCCGTGTGTGTCTCTGTGTGTGTGTGTGTCTCTGTCCGTGTGTGTGTCTCTGTCCGTGTGTGTGTCTCTCTGTCCGTGTGTGTCTCTCTGTCCGTGTGTGTCTCTCTGTGTGTGTGTGTCTCTCTGTCCGTGTGTGTGTCTCTCTGTCCGTGTGTGTGTATCTCTGTCCGTGTGTGTGTATCTCTGTCCGTGTGTGTGTATCTCTGTCCGTGTGTGTATCTCTGTCCGTGTGTGTGTATCTCTGTCCGTGTGTGTGTATCTCTGTCCGTGTGTGTATCTCTGTCCGTGTGTGTATCTCTGTCCGTGTGTGTGTATCTCTGTCCGTGTGTGTATCTCTGTCCGTGTGTGTGTCTCTCTGTCCGTGTGTGTATCTCTGTCCGTGTGTGTATCTCTGTCCGTGTGTGTGAATCTCTGTCCGTGTGTGTGTATCTCTGTCCGTGTGTGTGTATCTCTGTCCGTGTGTGTGTATCTCTGTCCGTGTGTGTGTATCTCTGTCCGTGTGTGTCTCTCTGTCCGTGTGTCTCTCTGTCCGTGTGTGTGTATCTCTGTCCGTGTGTGTATCTCTGTCCGTGTGTGTATCTCTGTCCGTGTGTGTCTCTCTGTCCGTGTGTGTCTCTCTGTCCGTGTGTGTCTCTCTGTCCGTGTGTGTCTCTCTGTCCGTGTGTGTGTATCTCTGTCCGTGTGTGTGTATCTCTGTCCGTGTGTGTGTCTTTGTCCGTGTGTGTCTCTCTGTCCGTGTGTGTCTCTCTGTCCGTGTGTCTCTCTGTCCGTGTGTGTCTCTGTCTCTGTGTGTGTCTCTGTCCGTGTGTGTGTCTCTGTCCGTGTGTGTGTCCGAGTCTGAGTCCAAGCATTCATCTTATACCTGTTAGACACCGCCCCCAACTCCCGCCGTCCGAAAGTCAAACTGTCAATCAACTAGTACCTCCCATTAGTTAAGAGGGGGTAGGTGGGTTCTACGTAAACTAATACTGGCCACTAATCTAATCGCCAATCCTCGTCGGCTCCTATTATTACCCGATACGGCCCAAAAACATTTTTTTCCTTTTTAGGGCTTTAAAAAAATTGAAAATCACTCATTCTCCTTTTTCCCGTATAGGTAGAACCATGAAACTTTGGAAATTGTTTGAGTACACGCTCCTGACAAAAATTGGTGAAATAAAATGTTAAAATTACCTCTCAGGGGGGACAGGGGCCCAAATATATATTTTTTCTTATATTAAAAACTGATTCATCACTAACTCTCTAAATTCCCGTCTAGGTAGAAACATGAAACTTTAGGAAGTTGTTGAGTACTCTCTCACTACGAAAATTGACTAAAAAGAATTTTTAAAATTTCGCTCACATCCGTCCGGGGACCCAAAAACATTTTTCTTCTTCTATGGGCTCCATAAAAATTTAGAATCACCAATTTTCCTATTTCCCGTATAGGTAGAAGCATGAAACTTTGGTTAATTATTTTAATATACGATCCAGACAAAAATTGGAAAAAAAGAATGTTAAACTTCCTTCTCATGGGGGACCGATGGGCCAAAATATATTTTTTCTTATATTAAAAACCGACTCATCACTAATTCTCCAATTTTCCTTGTAGGTAGGAGCATGAACCTTTGGGAAATTGTTAAGTAAACTCTCACGACGAAAGTCGGTGTAAAAGAATATCTCTCAAAAGGGGGCCGGGGCCTCCAAAAGATTGTTTCCCTATATTAGCTTTATAAACATTGAAAATCACAAATTTTCCTATTTCCCGTCTAGTTAGAAGCATAAAACTTTTGGGACTTCTGGGTTCCCTCTCACGACGAAAATTGGCGAAAAAGAACTTTCAAAATCTCGCTCATGTGGGGCCGGGGGCCCCAAAAAAAAGTTTTTTCTTTCATTACTTATTCTCCAACTTCCCGTGTAGGTAGAAGCATGAAACTTTGGGAAGTTGTTGGGTAACCACTAATAACGAAAATTCGCGATATTGATTTTTAAAAATCTCGCTCATGTGGGGCCGGGGTCCAAAAAACTTTTTTTTGTTATATGTGCTTTATAAAAATTGAAAATCACCAATTTTCCTATTTGCCAAGTAGGTAGAAGCATGTAACTTTGCAATTTTTTTAAGTTCATGCTTTCGACGATAAGTTGAAAAAAAAGTTAAATTTCCCACTCATGGGGGCCGTTGCCCCAGGTAAGCCCTGACTGACTCACTCACTCACTCATTCATCACTAATTCTCCAACTTCCCGTGTAGGTAGAAGCATGAAACGTTGGGAAGTTGTTGGTTACCCTCTAAAGACGAAAATTGGCTAAAAAGAATTTTAAAAATCTCACTCATGTGGGGCCTGGGGCCCAAAAACATTTTTTTCTTTTTTTGGGCTCTATAAAAATTGAAAATCACCAATTTTCCTATTTTCCGTGAAGGTAGAAGCATGAAACTTTGGAAATGTGTTAAGTACATGCTCCCAATTATAATTGGAAAAGAAAAAGAGTGAAATTTCCCATTCATGGGGGCCGGGTCCCCAAAACGGTTTTTTCCTTATTTGAGCTATAAAAAATTGAAAATCACTCATTCTCTTATTTCCCATGAAACTTTGAAAATTGTTTGAGTACACGCTCCTGACAAAAATTGGGGGAAAAAATGTAAAATTACCTCTCAAGGGGGACAGGGGCCCAAATATATATTTTTTCTTATATTAAAAAATGACTCATTACTAACTCTCTAAATTCACGTCTAGGTAGAAACATTAAATTTTGGGAAGTTGTTGAGTACCCTCTCACTACGAAAATTGGCTTAAAATAATTTTTAAAATTTCGCTCATATCCGGCCGGGGACCCAAAACATTTTTCTTCTTCTATGGGCTCCATAAAAATTGAGAATCACCAAATTTCCTATTTCCTGTATAGGTAAAAGCATGAAAATTTGGTTAATTTTTCAAGTATACGCTCCCGACAAAAATTGGAAAAAACGAATGTTAAACTTCCTTCTCATGGGGGCCGGGCCCCCAAATATTTTTTTTTCTTATATTAAAAACCGACTCACCACTAATTCTCCAATTTTCCGTGTACATAGGAGCATGAAGCTTTGGAAAATTGTTAAGTCAACTCTCACGACGAAAGTCGTTGTAAAAAAATTCTTAAATACACAGTCATGGGGGCCCCCAAAACGTATTTTTTTTCGTATATGAGATTTATAAAAATTCAAAATCAATAATTTACTTATTGCCCGTGTAGGTAGACACATTAAACGTTGGGTAGTTGATAAATTCATATTCGCGATGGTAGCAGGTTGAATATATTTGAAATATCCTTTTCCGGAGACTGGGTGCACAAATGTAGTTTTTTTTTCAAATATATACTATATAAAAACTGAAAATAACCAATTTGTCAATTTTCAATGTAGGTAGAGGCATGAAACTTTGGGAAATTGTTGAGGACATTCTCCCGACAAAAATTGGCAAAAAAGAATGATAAAATTCCCACTAATGGGGGTCCGGGGTCCAAATATATATTTTTTAAATTATAAACCGACTCATCACAAATTCTTTAATTTTCAATGAAGGTAGGAGCATGAAACTTTGGGAATTTGTTAGTTATTCTCTCACGATGAAAGTCAGTGTAAAAGAATTTTGAAATACACATTTATGGGGGCCGGGGTCCAAAAACGTTATTTTTTTCTTATATGGGATTTATCAAAATTGAAAATCCCGTGTAGGAAGACAAGGAAAAATAATTATTTAAATTTTTAAAATTTCCTCTTATGGGTCGCCGGGGTCCAAAACTTTTTTCCCACCTAAAATGTGTTATTTAAAACTGAATCAACACTAATTCTCCAAGTGTCCGTGTAGGTAGAAACTTTAAACTTTTGGAAGTTGTTGAGTACCCCCCTACCCCCGCGATGGTAAAACGCAAAAATATTAAATCACCGCCGATTTATATATTTTTTCCAATATGAGCTTTACAAAAAAGACGCACTTTAAATCTTCAAGTTTTTGTGTACTTAGGAGCCTGAACGGTTGAAGTTAATATATTTAGTATATCCATCTTGATTCAGATTAAAATCAAAAGGTGTTTTGAATTGGTGTTACGTATGTTCTCAACGCTAACTGAAATCCTAATTTCTGCAGCAAAGTGCGGGTAAATTGCTAGTATATATATCTTTAAGACGCATTTGTTGTCAGTCTGTCTGTCTGTTCCCTAGTAACTCATGATCCAGACAAATCAGTACAGTGAAATTTGGTAAACGTACACAAAATCATATGGGGAAGGTTCTGAAAAAGGTTTCGTTCCATAAATTCACACTCATGAGCGCCGGGGCCCCAAAACCTTTTTTCCCTTATTTGAAATATATAAAAAATGAAAATCAACAATTTTTCTATTTCTCGAGGAGACAGGAAGCATGAAATTTTGGGAAATTGTTGAGTACACTTCTGCAATGGTAAGAGGCAAAAAATATATTTCGATTTAGTTTTTTCCCTTATATAAACTATATATAAAAACTAAAAATCACTAATCATCCTATTTTACGGATAGGTAGAAGCATGAAACTTTGGCCCAAATGTTGTTTTTTCTTATATTAGAAACAAACTCATCACTATTTCTCCAATGTACCGTGTCGTAAAGACATGAAACTTTTGCAACTTACTCTCCTGGCAATAATGGCAAAAAAAATATGAAATTCTCACTTATGTGGTGCCGTTGGCCAAAATGTACTTTTTCTTAAGTATATATTAACAAAATGTAGACAACGAAATACAATCACGTCTCATGAAAGATCAGGTTTCTGATTATGTAGAATAAATGATTTGTTCATATAAAAAGTACAACCCCGCAGTGGTAACAGATGGAAAAAAATATTTAAATTATCACTTACTGAGACCCGGGGGCCCAAATGTGTTGTTTTTTTTACTATTATATGCTATATTAATACTGAAAATCCCCCATTCGACTATTTTCCGTGTAAGTAGAAGAATAAAACTTTGGGAACTTGTTAAGTACATTCTCCTAACGCTAATTTGAAAAATAGAATTTTAAACTTCTCACTCATTGGGGGCCAGGGGCCCAAATGTAGTTTTTTCTTAAATTAAAATCTCACTCATCACTAATTCTCAAATTTACGGAATAGGTAAAATCATGAAACTTTTGGAAATTCTTGAAGCATACTCCCCCGACAATAATGACAATCGTTCCATAAATTCCCACTCATGGACCCGGGGGCCCAAAAAGGTTTTTCCTCCGTTATTTGAGGTATCTAAAATTGAAAATAACTATTTCTCATATTTCCCGAGTAGGCAGAAGCATTAAATTTTAGGATATTGTTTAGTGCATTACCCATATTATAACAGGCGAAAAAATATTTAAATTATCGCTTTTTGTAGTCCAGGGGCCCTAATGTTTTTTCCCAATATGAGCTTTCTAAAAATTAAAAAATCACTAATTCTCCTATTTTCCGTGTAGGTAAAAGCATGAAAGTTTATCAAGTTGTTAAGTACACCCTACCGACGCTAATTTGCAAAAAAGAGTTTAAAATCCCACTCTTGGGGGCTAGGGGCCCAAATGTAGTTTTTTCTGATATTAAAAACCGTCTTATCTCTAACTCTAAAATTTACAGTGGCCTAATGTAGTTTTCTTCTCTATATGAGCGATATAAAAAGGGAAAATTACTAATTCTTTTATTTCCGTTTAGGTAGAAGCATGATACCTTGGGAAGTTGAGCAATAGATATCAGCAACGGTAAGAGGAATTTAAAAAAATACACTCCCCTGTGGGCCAGGGCTTAAATTTATTTGTTCTGATATAAAAGCAGACTCATTACGTATTCTCTAATTTTCGTTGATGGTAGAAGCATAAAAGTTTGGAAATTTGTTGAGAAGGTACTCACGATGAAAATTTACAAATCAAAATTTTTAAAACTCCTGCTCCTGTGGGGTCAACATTTATAAAATTTAAAAACCACGAATTCTCCTATTTCCGAGTAGGTAGAAGTATGAAATTGTCGAAAGTTGTTGAGTACACTTCTGCGATGGTAACAGGCGAAATAAAATATTTATAACACTTATTGGAAGCCTGGTCCCCAAATATTGTGTTGTTTTTTTACTCATATAAGCTATATTAAAATTTTTAATTCTTCTATTTGGAATAATGGGAATTCGGAAAAGTTTTTAATTACACTACCACGATGGTGCAGTCTTAACTGGTGTACACAAGTCTTGGGTTTGCTGGTATAGAATTGCAGACACTATGATTTTCTGATAGGCAATTCTATTTGACCTGCTTTAACATAAATGTACTCTTTTACTTCATGCAAATAAACAGTATAGTACGCTTCAACAGAAAACCTCATTTAAAACCCGTGAGAAGCCGGGTACTTGCCTCTAGTATATATATAAGACGCATTTGTTGTCTGTCTGTCTGTCTCACTGTCTTTCTGTCTGTCTGTCTGTCTGTTCCCTAATAACCCAAGATCCAGACAACCCAGTAAAGTGAAATTTGGTAACTGTACACACAATTTTAATGGGAAGGTTCTTAAATAGATTTTGTTCCATAAATTCACACTCAGGGGCGCCGGGAGCCCAATAACTTTGTTTCCCTTATTTGAGCAATATAAAATATGAAAAAACAACAATTTTTCTATTTCTCGAGGAGGCAAAAGCAAGAAATTTTATTAAAATTTTTAGTACACTTCTGCAATGGTAACAGGCAAAATTATATTTCAATTAACACTTTCTTGGGGCTGGGGGCCCAAATGTAGTTTGAAAATCACTAATTACCCTATTTTACGGTTTGGTAGAAGCAGTGGCGGATTTAGCTTTGTCTGCGTGGGTGGCCAGAAGAATTTTAGGGGGCGCCGCAAAATTTTACTAATATCAGAGCATTGGGTAAATACTAGGGCTGTCAACGATTAATTTAAATTTAATTGTTAACTTTTGAAAAATAACTATTAATTAATCGTTAAATTCGATTAAAGACATTTTTTTTTATTTATGATGTCATAAATAACACTCATTTAACGTTCTTGTTGAAAATCAAAATAACACTGACATGTCTCCTTTATATATCTACTTTTTACCAACTACGCAAAAAGACAAGTGTGTTGACATTAATTGGTTCAAGTGATGAGCGGATCTAATTGACAATATAACCAGCCGAGCTGAATAATCATTCACCTGGAACTGGGAAAACTTAAACTGGTATGCGCAAAACGGTCTTGACAAGGAATGACCTTATCGGATATTGGTGTTCATTAACTTTCCCCTATTGTACAGGATTAATGGATTCAAAAACTTTCATCTCAATTTTGTAACGCAGTAATTGATCAGAAGAGCTGTCGTCATTTCTGTCTCCAAGTCAAACTCCATTACAACCATTAGCTTTTCATTTGGTTTGATAAGTAGGCAAACTTTATCAACATTTTGAACATTCCCGTCAGTCAGTATTTTAAAACCAAAATGTACGTGTAATCTTCAGGAAATTCCTTATTAGCCTACTAATTTAGTAAATATAAACAGATATGTTTTCAAAATAGTGACGTATATTTATTTCAATAGTATATTTTTTTTATCTAAGAAAGAAACTTAGTTTATGTGAATTTGTATAGAGCCCTGAGCCTTATTTAAATTCCTTTCAACGTGAAGCGAAACGATTTATCGTTGATTCAAAGTCAACGTTCTCACCTAGATCACGTTCTTTTGCAATAAATGCCAATACAGACAGACATTCGTTTGTCATTGTTGAGCGCAAATATGTTTTGATGATTTTGAATCATTGCTAACAGGAAGATTCAAGTAAATGTTTATAGAATATTGACAAACAAGAGAGACCTGATGCAATTTATTTTTCAATCAAGAATGGTAGAAACTCTATAAGTTGTAGCTCACTAGATAGTGTTTGACGTTGTGATGCATGCAAATTTTTAAAGGCATAATATTCAAGTATGCTTCTTCTAGGTTAATGTGTTTGTAAATTTTGCATAAACCTTGAAAAGGATATGTATTTTCTTCCAGCATTTGTCATGAATTAATACAATAGAAATAAATAGATGTGCCCCTAAAGTCATTAAATCGATCATCTATTTATTTTAGTACTATATCCAAGATAGTGAAGTACGTTTCAGATTTAAAACTGTTAGTTGGATCATTAGCCCTTTTAGCTCTACAAAGTTCGGCTGCCATATTTCTTTTTCTGCAATTCGCGTTTCTTTAAATTTTGTTTTTAGCATCCAGTTTGGAACAGTTTTCTTTAATAAATTTTTAGACATCTACTTTCAGAATTTTAAAAAGCTTGATCGCTTCTCATTTCAACAAACTTATTTCTTTCAACATCGATCAATCGTTTTGCAATTGCAATGTCAATACTCTTGCGCTACAATTGGTTTGATAACACGATAATATCAACCAACTTTTGTACATATAGCATCAGAAAAAAAAACAAAAGAATATTTGTAATTAAAACAGATTGTCCCACAGCTTCTGCTCTGTCACTTCCTCTGTGTTATGTTAATTTCCCTGAATTTATATCTTCTAGAGTGGCTAGAAAAGTATAGAGAATGATCCAACAACTGCATCGACTGCATGCTAATGGCTTGCCCATCTTGTATCAGAAAGTCATTTCTGAGCTTTTACTGATGATTCATATTGAGAATTATGATCTTTTAAAGAGTATTTAGACGTTGTAAACTAGACGTTAAGAATGCATACAATATTTCAAAAAAAAAAAAAAAAAAAAACTATACCTTACTGTGTACAGAAATTGCTTCGATAGTGACCAAATTCAAATCATGGGCACAACATTGGGTGAAAGTTTTAAGTCCACTCTTAATTCCAGACATCTCAGATGCGCCATCGTATGCCTTTCCTCCACAGATTGTGATATAAATGTTTCGCTTTTGTAATGTGTGGTTCCGTTAGAATCTTTTAAGCAAATGCAGATTTCCAGCATTTCTGTTTACCAAATTATACAAACCTATAAATCTTTCATCAACATTTCTGTATTTTAAAACTGAACGTAAAGTGACATCTGATCAATTTTAGATAAATTAATGGTTGAATCAATAATTAAAGAAAAGAAATGTGAAGACTTAACTTTATTTTCAATAGCTGCTGATAATTCAGGTGCAAATGATTGAATTAAATGAATTTGCACATCATTACTTAAATAATTTTCATTTTTCTTTTTAAACTTTAGATGACTGTCCAAAATGGAATCATAGTTGACTAACAAACTTAAAGTTTAACGAAAATGTCCAGTATTTCTACAACTACCATCATTACAGCAAGATTGTTCTCTGTGTCCTCTGTTTGGCTAAAAACAACGTCACGCCTATCATTCGTTTCAATGCTTCTCTATTCTTTTCCACTTAGCGACGCTCCTGACTGACCAAACCCGATACAACAGTTCTGAAATATTATATTTAGCAAGCAAATTTTGTCGTATTGGAGTTATGTGATTGATTTAAATTTTCCTTTTTAACAATCTTTTTTTCTGCTTTAGTTACACATTTTTAGTGTTCATTAAGGGCGTATTAAGGGGGGCGCTATTTTAGACCCAACAAAAGTGCGGGGGGGGGGGCGACCCGTCCCCCTTGCCCTATAGCTAAATCCGCCACTGGGTTAAAGCATGAAGCTTTGGCAAGTTTTTAAGTACGCTACCCCAACGATACTTTAAGAGAAATAATTTTAAACTTCCCACTCATTGGGAGCCGGGGGCCCAAATGTATTTTTTTTTTAAAACTAATATACGTTATATAAATATTGAAAATCCACCATTCTACTATTTCTCGTGTAGGTAGAAGAATGAAACATTGGGAAGTTTTTAAGTACACTCTCCTAACGCTAATTTGCGAAAAAGAATTTTATACTTCCCACTCATTGGGGGCCGGGGGCCCAAATCATGTTTTTTGTTATATTAGATACAAACTCATCACTAATTCTCCAATGTACCGCATCGTAAAAACATTACACTTTTGGAAAGTATTTATCAGACTCTCCTGGTAATAATGGTAAAAAATAATGAAATTCTCACTTGTGTGGTGCCGGGGGCCCAAATGTACTTTTTCTTAAGTGCGCTATATCAACAAAATACAGACCACAAAATACTATCACGGCTCAAGAAAGATCAGGTTTCTGATTAGGTGTATGCATGAAATTTTAGGAAATTGATGAGTACACCACCGCAGTGGTAACAGGTGAAAAAATATATAAATTATAACTTACTGGGGGCCGGGGTCCAAATTCATTTTAAAAAAAACAAACTAATATACGCTATGTAAATACTGAAAATCTAACCTTCGACTATTTCCCATGTACGTAGAAGAATGAAACTTTGGGAAGTTGTTAAGTATACTGTCCTAAAGATAATTTGCAAAAAGAATTTTAAACTTCCCACTTATTGGGGGCCGGGGGCCAAAATTTACTTTTTTCTTATATTGCAAACTCACACATTACTAATTATTAAATTTACCGTGTAGGTAAAATTACGACACTTTTGGAAATTCTTGAAGCATACTCCCCCGACAATAATGGCAATCGTTCCATAAATTCCCACTCATGGAGGCCGGGGGCCCAAATACGTTTCTCCGCCGTTATTTGAGGTATCTAAAATTGAAACTAACTAATTCTCCCATTTACCGAGAAGGCAGAAGCATGAAATTTTAGGATATGGTTTAGTACATTTACCAAATTATAACAGGCGAAAATATATTTAAATTATCACTTTCTGGGGTCCAAGGGCCCAAATGTTTTTTTCCCTATATGAGCTATATAAAAATTGAAAGTCACCAATTCTCCTATTTCCCGTGTAAGTGGAAGCATGAAAGTTTGGCAAGTTGTTATATACACTCTACCGACGTTAATTTGCAAAAAAAATTATTTTAAATCCCACTCTTGGGGGCTAGGGGCCCAAATATAGTTTTTTCTTAAATTAAAAACCGTCCTATTTCTAATTCTCAAATTTACCGTTTACGTAAAAAATGAAACTTTTGGAAGTTATTGAGCACACTCTCCCAACAATAATGGAGAAAAAATTCTTTTAAAATTCTCATTCAGGGTGGGGCTGGTGTTCCCACATAAATTTTTTTCTTTAAATCAGCTGTATTTCACATCTCCAATGGTAACAGGTGAAAACATATTTAAATTATCTCTCTAAGGTGCCGGGGCCCAATGTAGTCTTATTCTCTATATGAGCGATATAAAAAGTGAAAATTACTAATTCTCTTATTTCCCGTTTAGCTAGAAGCAAAATACTTTGGGTAGTTGAGCAATACATATGCGCAATAGTAAGAAGAGTAAAAAAAATAACTCCCCTGGGGGCCGGGGCCCAAAGTAATTTGTTCTGATATAAAAAACAGACTCATCACGTATTCTCTAATTTTCGGTGATGGTAGAAGCATAAAAGTTTGGAAATTTGTTGAGGAGGCACTCACGATGAAAATTAACAAAGAAACATTTTTAAACTCCTGCTCCAGTAGGGCCAACGTTTATAAAATTTAAAAAACCACTAATTCTCCTATGTCCGAGTAGGTAGAAGTATGAAATTTCCTATAGTTGTTGAGTACACTTCTGCGATGGTAACAGGCGAAAAAAATATTTATAACACTTATAGGGAGCCTGATGCCCAAATATAGTGTTGGTGTTTTTTTTTTTACTCATATAATCTATATAAAAACTGAAAATCTTTAAATCTACTATTTGGAATGATGGGAATTCGGAAAGTTGTTAATTACACTACCACGATGGTGCAGTCTTAACTAGTTGCCAGAGTCTTGGGATTGCTGGTATAGAATTGCAGACACCATGCTTTTCTGATAAGCAATTGCATTTGACCTGCTTTAAGATTTATGTATCCTTTTACTTCATGCAAATAAACAGTAAAGAACGTTTAAACAGAAACCCTCATATAAACCCGTGAGAAGCCGGGTACTTTCCTTTAGTATATTGTGTGTGGAGGCCCAGAAGGCGAATTGTCGGCGCTCAGAGAGACGGTGTCCTTTGAAGCGGTAAGGGTGCGGGCGAGAAACGAGGCAACCTTGTGGACGGCAGCAAGCCTGGGTGTGGTAGTCTCACCAGAGATTGGTTTTGTCAAACAAGCTTGACCGTATGGTAATTTAGGGGTGGAGACTGGCAGGTATAAAGGGGATGCACAGACAGACAAACGAGGAGTTAGGGACACACTGGACACACACGGACGTATAGACGGACGGAGATCAGGGAGATATGGAAAGAATTTGGAACACATTGAGTTAGGAACGAGAGATAGAAGAATAAGATAGTTAAAGTTGTTAATGAATTGACCATAACTAGTTGTGCAATCTGACTTGGAGTTCAGTGTTTTAAAAGAAGAATTAACGAAGTGTGAGAATATTAGAGAAATGGAGTGAAAGAATTGTGGACATTAAGCCCAAGAACAACCCAGGCTCTTTACAATATATATATATA
>MUZC01000361.1:157045-171108 GCA_002072015.1 Radix auricularia | reverse complement strand
TAGCATTTTAGTTTTATATCTTTGTTACATTTGTAAAAGTTTCTTTTTATAAAGCCTAAGGTTTTGTTTGATTTTTTAATAACTTCATTGACATGGGGATTCCAAGATAGTTTCTCATTTATTATGACTCCTAAGTATTTCGCATCTTTAGTTTGGGTTAGTTCTTTTCCATGAATGAAATATTTTGAATTTATTTGTTTCTTTTTCTTTGTTACTCTTAGCAGTTGACATTTTTCTGGGTGGAAGGACATACTCCAGTTAGTTTCCCATTTTATTAATTCATCTAAGTCTTTTTGTAAAATTTTGCTATCTTGTTCTGACTTGATTGTTCTACAGATTATACAATCATCAGCAAATAACCTAACTTTAGTTCCTGTTGAGATATTGTTTGGTAAGTCATTTATATAAATTAAAAATAGTAAGTGACCTAGGACAGTTCCTTGTGGAACTCCTGAGTTAACCTTTATTGGTGTAGATTTAGAATTATTAATTATTACAGTTTGCTCCCTAATCTTGGATCCAGTGATGCAGGGGACCTGAGATTCCAAAGTATTTAAGTTTTTTGAGTAAACTAAGGTGGTGAACTTTGTTGAATGCTTTTGAGAAGTCTAGTAATATTGTATCTATTTGATCATTATTATCTCAATTGTGTTTCACATGATCTGTTCTTTCTAAAGCCATGTTGGTGTGGGCATAGGGCATCATATTTGTCAAGGTGGTTAACTATTCTATATATTATGAGTTCCAGTAATTTACATGTGATACTAGTAAGTGATACAGGTCTGTAATTACCAGGATCTGACTTATCACCTTTCTTAAAGAGCGGCGTTACATAGGCTAATTTCCAATCCTCTTGCACTTTGCCCTGGTTTAGAGAGGCTTGAAAAAGAACTACAAGGATTGGGGACAGTTTATTGCTTAATTCTTTTAATAACCTGGCAGGTAATTCATCTGGGCCAGTAGCTTTAATTATTTAACGATCCATGATGAAACTAAATTAAAATGAACAGATTTTATAAATAGACAACTTGCACCGAATGGGCCTTGGGTTCCCTAGATATCTTTTTTTTTCTTCAGGCACTGAACTTTTAATGCTCTAGGGACCCCAATTGATTTTAATGCACTTTAATAATTTAATTCCCTTTTTAGTTTTACAGGATATTGAGGAACATAGCTTGAGTCCATGAAAATGTTAATAACAAATTATATTTCATTTAAAAAAAAAAAAATTAAGATGTTAAATTATTAATTTATTTATCTGTTCGTTATAGTTTGATATGAATTTTTTTTTTGCACACTTCCGCGTATATTTCTGGTATAGATCTAATTTTTAAAAAAAATTAAACATCATTCATTTCGTAATTAAATTTATTCATTATTACTGAGATCGTTGCAACGCACGACGGGTCAGGTAGTTATCTTATAATTTTCACACTCAAAATCATTTTATTTTACAGGAAATCTCAACACTTGGGTAAGTTTTCGTGGTAGGGATGTAGACAGACGTCCGGAGGCATCTCGGTTGTAATCTGAAGTTTATTTGTTTTTTTTTAAGTCTACTTCCGGTTTCAAAGTTGTAGTTCTAATATTTTTGAAAATGTACCCCACTATTATTAAATATTATTAAATAAACTATTTGAACTGTTTTAACTGCTTATAATGACTGGGAGGGCACGAGCACCCAAAGAAATTGTCCCAACTGTACAGCTGATGACACCCCGTGAGGTAGCCTCCAAAGTTTGGAGTTTGTTAATTCCAAATATACACTTAAATATTTAGAAAACACAATAAACAAACATAATCGAGGTTAGAGGTCACCCGTTATATAGACTTACTCTGGACTGTGTCTATTGTTTTGATTCATACGTTCTTAAGTCTTAAGCTCACAGTTCTACTAGAGTTACAAATAACAAGTACAACAAATTGTGTCCCATCTCAGTCAGAAAATTTATTTTAAAAATCACAAATTATTATTATATATATATTTTTTTTTTTTAAATTTTGAGTTCAATTGTGCTAGATGTAAACTTTTGTCCACAATTTATAGAATATAAAATTTTCCCACCAATAAAATGGAACCTGTAGAAATCTAGATTGTTTTTGTTTATTTTTAAAAATTGTAGAATACATCAAGTTAATTAACGTCGTGTCCGTCGTGTTCTAATTTTCTATATAAGTCAGTCTTTACTTTAGAGTTCACTTAAGTTTCTGTAAAATATAAAACGCAAATTATCAGTGATCTTTTCAAATAGAAGTGCAAATTTTACACTATTAAGTTAGAAATAATATGTTTAACATTCATTAAGACTAAATTCCACACCACATTTGTTATGGCTTCTATAGAATTTTACTTGCTTATCATATATAAATAAATATTGAATTATTATTAAAACAAATGTTTTAATTTTTTGTTTCATTTCTTATAATGTTTGATAATAAGGGAAGAGATTGGAGTGAGGTTACATTTTGGTTAATTGAAAAAAAACGATTTCATGGAAACATTTTCGTTTCTTTAATTTAATAGGGATGTTTTAAGTTTTTGCTATGACATCATTACGAATAATTTTCGGCATTTAGACCTCGCTAGGATGCAAGTTGCTGCGAGATATTTTTTAATAAAATAATTTAAGTAATAATAAAGTATTTGCCACATTAACAACATGTTAAAAATGAAGGAGAATTTACAAATATGGGTCCGTTTATAAATGACGTCACGCAACTTTTGTCAATTTTTAANCCCCCCCCACTCCAATATTACTTCACAAAGCTATACCCACCACCCCTGAAGGATGTATATTCTATTTGAAAACAAGCATGTTTCAAATCACTTTATTGTCATTTTAATATTTGTTTAATTTTAGGCTGCTCTCTAATTTCCTAACACGTGTAAATCCATTTAAAAACGTCATTAGATAATTAATAAGAAATCGAAAATTTTATTTAAAACTTTGATTTAATTTAAGTAGCGTATTTCGACGTGACGTCACAATTCTTACTCCCCCCTCAACCCCTTGTCACAGTTAGTCACAAATGTGGGGACCCCCCCTCTCCCCTAGGTGCGTGACGTCATCTATGGACGGCCCTTATAAAATTAATAACGTTAATAACTTAACTTGACAGTACTGGGACTTGATATCACTATCTTAACTTGATAATACAAGACTTTGATCTCACAAACTTAACTTGATAATACAGGACTTTGATCTCACTGACTTAACTTTATAATATTGGGACTTGATCTCACTAACTTAACTTTATAATACTGGGACTTGATCTCACTAACTTAACTTTATAATATTGGGACTTGATCTCACTAACTTAACTTAATAATACAGGGACTTGATCTCACTAACTTAACTTTATAATACTGGGACTTGATCTCACTAACTTAACTTGATAATACTGGGACTTGATCTCACTAACTTAACTTTATAATACTGGGACTTGATCTCACTAACTTAACTTGATAATACAGGGACTTGATCTCACTAACTTAACTTTATAATACTGGGACTTGATCTCACTAACTTAACTTGATAATACTGGGACTTGATCTCACTAACTTAACTTTATAATACTGTGACTTGATCTCACTATCACTAACTTAACTTTATAATACTAGGACTTGATCTCACTAACTTAACTTTATAATACTAGGACTTGATCTCACTAACTTAACTTGATAATACTAGGACTTGATCTCACTATCACTAACTTAACTTTATAATACTAGGACTTGATTACTTGGTCTCACTAACTTAACTTGATAATACTAGGACTTGATCTCACTAACTTAACTTGATAATACTAGGACTTGATCTCACTAACTTAACTTGATAATACTGTGACTTGATCTCAATAACTTAACTTTATAATACTGTGACTTGATCTCACTAACTTAACTTGATAATACTGGGACTTGATCTCACTAACTTAACTTTATAATACTAGGACTTGATCTCACTAACTTAACTTTATAATACTGGGACTTATCTTATCATATATGTTACAGACGCTCCTTCTGTACAGAAGATTATTGGGTCCTATGTATTTCTTTTGTTTGTGTTTAGTCCTGTATTCTTACTAGAGTTTTAAATGATGATAAAGTGTTGGCTTTACTGGTTTCTTCAGGCAACCTATTTGTAAAAAGTTTCTTTTTATGAAGCCTAAGTTTTGTTTGATTTTTTAATAACTTCATTTTACATGGAGATTCCAAGATAGTTTCTCATTTATTATGACTCCTAAATATTTTGCATCTTTAGTTTGGGTTAGTTCTTTTCCATGAATGAAGTATTTTGAATTCATTTGTTTCTTTTTCTTTGTTACTCTTAGTCTAGCAAGTGACATTTTTCTGGGTGGAAGGACATACTCCAGTTAGTTTCCCATTTTTATTAATTCATCTAAGTCTTTTTGTAAAATTTTGCTAATCTTGTTTTGACTTGATTGTTCTATAGATTATACAATCATCAGCAAATAACCTAACTTTAGTTCATGTTGAGATATTGTTGGGTAAGTCATTTATATAAATTAAAAATAGTAAGGGACCTAGGACAGTTCCTTGTGGAACTCCTGAGTTAACCTTTATTGGTGTAGATTTAGATCCATTAATTATTACAGTTTGCTCCCTACCCAATGGGAAATCTTGGATCCAGTGATGCAAGGGACCTGAGATTTAAAAGTATTTAAGTTTTTTAAAGGAAACTAAGGTGGTGAACTTTGTCAAATGATTTTGAGAAGTCTAGTAATATCGTATCTGTTTGATCATTATTTTTTAAGCCTTTTGATAGATCATCTATTAGACCTATCAATTGTGTTTCACATGATCTGTTCTTTCTAAAGCCATGTTGGTGTGGGCACAGGTTTTATATTTGTCAAGGTGGTTAACTATTCTGCTATATATTATGTGTTCCAGTTATTTACAGGTCATACTAGTATGTGATACAAGTCTGTAAATACCAGGGTCGGACTTATCACCTTTCTTAAAGAGTGTCGTTACATTGGCTAATTTCCAATCCTGGAGCAATTTTCCATGGTTTAGAGAGGCTTGAAAAAGAACTACATTGATTGGGGACAGTTCATTGCTTAATTCTTTTAATAACCTGGCAGGTAATTCATCTGGGCCAGTAGCTTTGTTTATTTTTAAGTTTTTTAGGAGTGAATGTATACCTATCTCATCTACAGTTATGTTACCTATTTCTTCCATTTTATTTAAATTTATTGAAATTTCCTTGTCGCCTCAGGCAGAAAATGATGATGCAAAATATGTGTTAAGGATATTAGCTTTAGTCTCATTATCATTATAGGTTTTATTACTGGATGCACATCGGTACTTGATGCACATCTGTACTTGATGCACATATGTACTTGTTGCACATCTGTACTTGTTGCACATCTGTACTTGTTGCACATCTGTACTTGATGCACATCTGTACTTGATGCGCATTTGTACTTGATGCGCATTTGTACTTGATGCACATATTTACTTGATGCACATTTGTACTTGATGCACATCTTTACTTGATGCACATCAGTACAAGCTTTGTCGTTTGCAACTGTTGAGTTTATTGACTCAGATAAATGTAGTTGATTAAAGTGTGAACCGTTTTCCCATCTCATGTGTGATTCTGTCTGAGTACAAAGATAAACTGATACTGAACTTCTCTCTAGTTCTAGTTTTTGTACTTATAATAGGCATTTAATTAGGTACTTGAACAGAAAGTTTTAATGCAGACCCATAGGCTTATATTTAATTCATAATCTGTCTTTTTTTAATTAAAAAAAAAAATTCAAACTATTTCACAAATCCAGTGAGTGCCTCTCTTGTTTGTTTTTGTCCGTGTGGTTGAATTGTATTTGCTTAACAATGTAATTTGAATACTCCAATTTAAAGGCAACATTTCAAAGTCCATCAGATTGCCTGGCGTACGAAAATTGTGCATGAAAATCTCACATGAATTTCTAAAGTGATCTCATCTTATGAATGATAGATTTTTCTTCTTCCCCAATTTTTTCCAAATAATAGGGATACATATTTTGGATCACCAAAAAATTGCTGTCTCTTACTTGAAGATTTGATTGAAAGGATGGGGTCTCCACATAAAATTCTATCAACTTTCAAAACATCCTTAAAGTATTCCTTTAATTTCTATGGGAGCATCTTCTGCTTAGCGTTTTTTCTAGCACTATGCATTTATAAATTATATCGTGCATCTTTGAATTGCTCGAAATAATTTTTTCATTGTGACTGGCAAAGTTCGTTCGTCTGATGAACCTTTTCTTTCAACCTCTGTCAGTTTTTCTATAGCTTTTAAAATAATCTCAAAATTGCTCTATGGTATATTCACTATTTTGTTTTCTTGAGCCTTGCTTGTAAAGTATGTAGATAGTCCAAACGATTATGGGCACGAATAAGAATGCGTAACAACTTTCTAGTGTACTAAAATAGATAATTCGTTTCAGTTGGATTATAATTGGAACTATTTGAGCAAGATTTGACAGTGAGAGTTTATGTTACTGCGTCTTTCTTAAACGCCGGTATGCTTTCCAGCCATAATGAAGAAGTATTAACGCAAGAAGATCCCTTGCAATCCATCATTTTAAGATGGTCATTTGTTAAACATCATTTCATTACTTTAAGGAACTATTTTTAAAATTCTACAATGTCTACTTCCTTATTTTCAATCGATTATTACATATTCCATGATTATCATCTTATATGTTAAAGAAGCTTCTTCTGTACAGAAGATTATTGCGTCCTACGTATTTCTATGGTTTGTGTTTAGTCCTTTATATTTAGTAGAGTTTTAAATGATGATTAAGTGTTGGCGTTCCTGGTTTCTTCAGGCAACCCAAACCACGCCTGAATACCGGACGGAAAGAAAGAAATCTTGTATGTGTTTGTTCTTGCATATGGAATAATTAGAATTGTTTGGTGATTATGTGAAATATATGAAGAGTTATCGAATACAAAAAGACAATATTAGGTATCTTTTTCCTGAAAAATGATGATTTTTCGTGATCTATATCTTTTAAATTGCTGAGGTCAGTTTGAATTTTAGATGACCCTTTATTAAAACCATTTTTTTAATACAATGTTTTGGGAGTCCTCGCTCATACTTGGCAAGCAAATGCATTGGTTCCGGAATATTAACTTTATTTGCAATAGTATTGTACTTGTACTCCCACTCCCTGTGACCGAAAAAAAACATATTTACTTTTGCCTGGTATTAAATAATATAATTTTTAAAACAAAAACTGCCTGCCTCTTTGTTTTTCTTTCCTTTCACAACTTATTGTTTTTCTTTGTCAATTCTTTTTTATCCGATTTCTGGTGCTTTCCAATTAAAAAAAAACAACTTTGGAAATGTTGAGCACTTATTCACGGTGGCTATGTTTGGATATATGCGTGCAAAGTTTTAATTTCATTAAATAAACAGTTTTGTTCATTATTTTTGTTGATGCTTGAAATCAAGAGACATTAAAATAACAATAATAATGTTTTGGTGGGGGCCGTCCATAAATGACGTCACGCTATTTTGGCAGATTTTTAACCCCTTCCCCCTACGTTACGAGTCGTCACTAAATTGTAGACCCCCCCCCCTCCAAAAGTACGTCACAAAACTTTGACCCCCCCCTTCCCTCCGAAACAAAAAAAAAACACACACGAAAATATTTTTCTATTTGAAAATAAGTAGTTTTCAAATCACTTTTTGTCATTTAAATATTTATTTAGTGTAGGTCTACATTGTAATATTGTAACACGCATGAAGCTATGTAAAAGTCATTAAAAAAAATTGTAAGCCAATGATTCTCAAACAATTTTATATCCGACGACCGGCAAGAAATTTTCCATTTCCATTCTTTTCCCGTTTTGGCATGATTTTCTCTGTACTAATTTGATAGCAAAATGAGCCCCTACATAGCTTAAAGCCCTAAGCATGAATTCGGCTTATTTTATTTTAAAAAACTTACTTTACCGGCAGTAAATAAAGTTTGAATAGGCCTCAAGATGACTCAGCCTGTAAGTATCGATTAAAAGCCTTCAGTAATTTGTCAGATTTCAATCTATCATTAAAAGCCTTCAATAATTTGTCAGATTTCAATCTATCATTAAAAGCCTTCAATAATTTGTCAGATTTCAAGTTTGTAAAGAAATTATCTTAAAGCTAAATTTCAAGACTTAAGATCAGTAATATTCAAATGAAGTCAACTAGGTACATGCACTTGAAATATTCAATAAGTTAAGCAGACCTGAATGTAAGCCTTAACCAGATTGTCTGAACTTTATTTGTTGATGGAGATGACACACCGCACATAGCGCGGTCACGCGATGAGGCACGAAACACTGGGGTCTCTCGGAAATTTTTTTTGAATTAACAGATTAAAACACCCAATTTAGAGCTATCATGAAAAGACAATGCAGATTAATTTATATCAATAAATAACATCATGCTTCCATTGATAACATCAAACTAATAGAAGTAAAGGGAAAACATGAAAATGACTGATCTAAGTCATAGGGCTATATACTGAAAAATAATAATGCATATTTAGTTGAACCATGGAATGACACAATCCTGCATCATTATTTAAAAGATGCACACAAAACAGTTAGTGTGAAGTAGTGAAAAGAAAACTTCCATATCCCATAAGGCCACAGGGCTTAGTTGGAAGGATCAAACTACCTGTGCCAGAAGAAGATATTTGATGAACAAGATTGCTTCATATGTTGTGACAAGCAGAGATGATGTTTTTGGTGAAATAATATTGTTCATCATAGAAAATGACTGCTCAACACGGGGGTCAGTGAAGATGGATAGACAAGCAGTGACAACCTTCTCAACAGATGGATATCTGTTGAGCTTGAAAACAGAATTCCACCACACATCAAGATCTACTCCTTCCGCTGCGACAATGTCCACATCTAGGCTTGCAGTGGCTTTAATTATGGCTGGCAACGCCTGAGTACTAATGATACTATTTCTTTTTGATGTGTGCGCAACAGACTGTGTGTGTCTTTTTATGAAGGATTTGCCTTTCTTGCTATAATCAAGTCTACAATCACAGTCTACAATCACAGTAAACACAAACAACTACACCGGGTTTATTCAATTTTCGCACATATTTTGATAGATAATCTCCATTACTCTCTTTTTCTTCGAGCCAGTCCCATCGAAACTTATACCTTAATCCATTTTCGATCGCTTGAAGATCTGATTTACGATCTATAACCGTAAAGACATCCATCTTGAAACGAATATGCGCCAGTTCGTCACTTTTCGTATTCTCATTATTTTATTAATGCGACAATGATTGTCGGCAAGCCGACGTCGGCAGTTATCGGAGTCTGGGGCCAACATAAATTTCCGACACTGATTGTCGGCAGACGAGTCGCGCTAGAAAGGTCACATTAAATCATCTTGGAGATTATTCTGGCACTGTTATGTGTTGTTAAGCAGGTAATTTTTGAAAAAAAAGTATTACATTTGTTAATATATTTTTCGCAGATTATTTATATTTTAGAAAAAATAAATTTCCCGTCCTTGTCGTTTCTGTCGGCATTCCGACTATTGTCGGCAGAAATGCAGGTCTGGTTAAGTTAATTAATTTGTTGTTTTTTTCAGGCAAGTTCTTGATTTATACGGTCACACAAGCTTATATTCTAGCTTACTGAAAGTAAATATTTCGTGACTTGAGTTAATGAAAAAGATAAATTCATCAAACAGGCTAAAGACAATAACACTAATTCTTTGGTTAGCTCACTTTTTAATTTTCTTAACATTCTAAAATTCTATAACAGAAGACTCTTGCTTCCTATGTTCTGATAAAAACACATAATAAACCATGCCGGTCTGTTGGCTAGTGCCGGTCTGCTGGCAAGTGACGCAGTGCTCATAGACTATCGCTATGAATGGGTTTTATGGCACAAAGCCCATTTTTAACTAGGGCGTCATAGAGATTCAAACCCGTGACTCTCTGAACGCTAGACGAGTCCACAAGTTTCAGTGGTTTTGAATCATGGTGAGCCCAGTCCTAGGCATTGGTACTGCATGATAATATTAAATATAATTACAATGAATATGTAAAAAGAAGATTGAATAAATATAAAAGAACTCGCAAAGAAAAATTGTAGTCCTATAAAAATTTATTGTTTTGCTTTTTTAATTCTCCATGAAAATGCAGATTTATTTCAGTAGCGATCATGACACTTGGCAGGAATTCAACACTGTAGCAGTGGCAGTTCTGACTCCCATATTAAACAGTTCATGACAAACAATCCAACACTGTAGCAGTGGCAGTTCTGACTCCCATATTAAACAGTTCATGACAAACCTTCTTGAGTCCAAGACATTCAATTGCATCACTGTATTGTCTAGAATATGAAAGAAGGTTTTAAAAATTTGGATTTAAAATTATGGTGAGACAAATAATCTTAAAAAATAGTATTCTGAAAGGCACTAATTAACCAGAAGTATGTAGTGTGCTAATTTATTTATACGGTATACAATCACATAGTGAAGTAATGAATAATAATGAATTTATCTGTAATACAGCTAAAGAAATAAATTATGGAGACATATTCTTAAAAAATGTTTTAAAAAATAAAGAATCATATGTATTAACCATCAAAAGCCCTGTTGTAATTAATATATGTAAGGACTGTTATCGAATAATTTAAATTTAATCATTAACTTTTGAAAAATTACCGGTTAATTAATTAATAATTTTGTTAAAGCTAAAAATAAAGATGTATCACGTCTTTAACTGAGAATTTCAAGGAAAGGTAATAACAACAGGCAATTGATTATTTTTTTTTTTGAGTTATTTTTAAAACGTAGCAATAAAAATAAGTGAAATAACGTAATTAAGTTTATGCACTTGGATGAAAATTTCAAATTAATTTTAAAATATAAAAGTAATACAGCTATATAGAATTTGTTTGATGATTAACAAAAACATAAAGATCATCTGTTTATCCCAAGTGGTTCAAAAGTTATAAATTTTTCTAAGATCTCAAAATCACTTTTTTTCACTATGTGTCCTTCACATTTTGTGCCCTTATAGTACTTATAGGGCAGTTTTTAAAAGTGTCCATAACTTAAATACTGGTTTTTAATTTAATTTAAAAATATAATATTGTTATGATATATATTTAAACATAAGTAATTCAATATAATGTCAATAAATTTAAATTTTGTTATTGTTATTTAATTAAAAACAATGTTTTTTTTAATATCAGTGTCCTTATAAAACCGTTTATTAATTTTTAATTATTAGTTATTTATCAATAATTTGAAAAAAAATTTTAAAAACATTTTCATTAATTTTAATAGTTATTTTATTAATTAAATTTATTTTAATGGATAAAAAATTTACAATTTAATCGAGAAATGAATCGGTAATTTCCGCAGCCCTAATATATATACATATATATAGAGATATATAATTAACATTGTATTGTATTTGTATATTGAATACACTATAATTTTTTCCTCGAGTCGGTATCATTTTACCCATAAGCTATGTTAGAGGTTCCTAAGGTAAATAATTTGTTCCTCGAGTACGTATCAATTTACCCATAAGCTATGTTAGAGGTTCCTAAGGTAAATAATTTGTTCCTCGAGTAGGTATCAATTTACACATAAGCTATGTTAGAGGTTCCTAATGTAAATAATTTTTTTTAGTTGGTATCAAGTTAACCATTTGCTATGTTAGAGGTTCCTAAGGTAAATAATCTAAATTAATAAATGAGTCACTATTTACACTTTAATGGCTTCTCCTTAAGCCATCGAAAGCCTAGGGATATTGAAAGCCTAGGGATATTGAAAGCCTAGGGATATTGAAAGCCTAGGGGTATTGAAAGCCTAGGGGTATTGAAAGCCTAGGGATATTGAAAGCCTAGGGAAATTGAAAGCCTTGGGATATTGAAAGCCTAGGGGTATTGAAAGCCTAGGGATATTGTAAGCCTAGGGATGTTGAAAGCCTAGGGAAATTGAAAGCCTAGTGGTATTGAAAGCCTAGGGGTATTGTAAGCCTAGGGGTATTGAAAGCCTAGGGGTATTGTAAGCCTAGGGGTATTGAAAGCCTAGGGATATTGTAAGCCTAGGGATGTTGAAAGCCTAGGGATATTGAAAGCCTAGGGAAATTGAAAGCCTTGGGATATTGAAAGCCTAGGGGTATTGAAAGCCTAGGGATATTGTAAGCCTAGGGATGTTGAAAGCCTAGGGAAATTGAAAGCCTAGGGGTATTGAAAGCCTAGGGGTATTGTAAGCCTAGGGGTATTGAAAGCCTAGGGATATTGTAAGCCTAGGGATGTTGAAAGCCTAGGGAAATTGAAAGCCTAGGGATGTTGCTGGTTTAAAATAATTGCAATTGTTTTATGTTGTGTTGATAATTATATGTATTTATTTTTGTCTTAAGAAAATGTATCCAAAACATTTTCTAAAAAAATAATTGATTAAAACAAAAGAAACTTTTATGACTTTTAATTATTTTATACAGTATTCCAGTGTTTTCTTATAACTAACAGAAATATAAAAATCATAGTTTAGACCAATTTCTGATCAGCATTTTTTTAAGGGTAAACTTTTTACATGCCCCAGTATTTGGGATGAGCGTATCAAAGGAAGGAAGAAGATTAACATGTTGAAAGTACTCAGGTGACTCTTAGCTCTGGTGATACATGGACATGTTATAAGTACTCAGGTGACTCTTAACTCTGGTGATACGTGGACAAAGGGCTTATTGGAAATGTGGTGGAAAATAGCAATCACGTTTTGAAAGTTACATTTACAGAACCCTTCAAATTCAAAGTTAATATAATAATAGCATCACTTAGCTGGCTTGACTTAAATGGCCTGTCTAGAATGGATTACCTTAAAAAGAAATTTTTTGGCCCACTGCCTTAATGACCTGTCCAGTGATGGTTGGTATGAGGACCACTCTTTGGGCCCACTGTCTAAATGACCTGCCCAGAGATGGTAGGTATGAGGACCACTCTTGTGGCTAACTGTCTAAATGACCTGCCCAGTGATGGTAGGTATGAGAACCACTCTTGCGGCCTACTGTCTAACTACGGTCTAAATGACCTGCCCAGTGATGGTAGGTATGAGAACCACTCTTGCTGCCCACTGTCTAAATGTCCTGGTAGGTATGAGAACCACTAATTGGGCCCACTGTCTAAATGACCTGCCCAGTGATGGTAGGTATGAGAACCACTCTTGCGGCCAACTTTCTGAATGTAATCACCTTGTTAAGGAATCAACAGATTTTAAAGATAAATAAGTTCTTACCGCTTAAATAATGAGAATTTCAAATCTTCTCAGTCCCAGCAATAAAACAATGTGGTAGGTGGCATGGCAGATGTACTGTCGGGCGTCAGAGCCCTGTGCGTCTTTAACAACCAACATCAGCTGGATGGTCCTTTGTTGTGGGTGGGGGCTGGGCCGGCCTTAGGGCAAGGTGAGCGAGGCAACCAGAAGTCTACAATCCAGTTCCTTTCGGGTGGAACTTTCTGTATCAAAAAGTGTCAGGTGAGGGTGTGTTTGTGTCAGGTGAGGGTGTGTTAGTGTCAGGTGAGGAAGTGTTAGTGTCAGGTGAGGAAGTGTTAGTGTCAGGTGAGGAAGTGTTAGTGTCAGGTGAGGGTGTGTTAGTGTCAGGTGAGGGTGTGTTAGTGTCAGGTGAGGGTGTGTTAGTGTCAGGTGAGGGTGTGTCTGTGTCAGCTGAGGGTGTGTCTGTGTAAGGTGAGGGTGTGTTAGTGTCAGGTGAGGGTGTGTTAGTGTCAGGTGAGGATGTGTCAGGTGAGGGTGTGTCAGTGTCAGGTGAGGGTGTGTCAGTGTCAGGTGAGGATGTGTTAGTGTCAGGTGAGGGTGTGTCAGTGTCAGGTGAGGGTGTGTTAGTGTCAGGTGAGGGTGTGTTAGTGTCAGGTGAGGGTGTGTTAGTGTCAGGTGAGGGTGTGTTAGTGTCATGTGAGGGTGTGTTAGTGTCAGGTGAGGGTGTGTTAGTGTCAGGTGAGGGTGTGTTAGTGTCAGGTGAGGGTGTGTTAGTGTCAGGTGAGGATGTGT
>MUZC01000361.1:143211-156403 GCA_002072015.1 Radix auricularia | reverse complement strand
TGTGTTAGTGTCAGGTGAGGGTGTGTCAGTGTCAGGTGAGGGTGTGTTAGTGTCAGGTGAGGGTGTGTTAGTGTCAGACGAGGGTGTGTTAGTGTCAGATGAGGGTGTGTCTGTGTCATGTGAGGGGGTGTTAGTGTCAGGTGAGGGTGTGTCAGTGTCAGGTGAGGGTGTGTTAGTTTCAGCTGAGTGTGTGTCAGTGTCAGGTGAGGATGTGTTAGTGTCAGGTGAGGGTGTGTCAGTGTCAGGTGAGGGTGTGTTAGTGTCAGGTGAGGGTGTGTTAGTGTCAGGTGAGGGTGTGTTAGTGTCAGGTGAGGGTGTGTTAGTGTCAGGTGAGGGTGTGTTAGTGTCAGGTGAGGGTGTGTGTGTGTCAGGTGAGGGTGTGTTAGTGTCAGGTGAGGATGTGTCAGTGTCAGGGTAGCATGTGTTAGTGTTATGTGAGTGTGTGTTAGTGTCAGGTGAGTGTGTGTTAGTGTCAGGTGAGGATGTGTTAGTGTCAGGTGAGGGTGTGTTAGTGTCAGGTGAGGGTGTGTTAGTGTCAGGTGAGGGTGTGTTAGTGTCAGGTGAGGGTGTGTGTGTGTCAGGTGAGGGTGTGTCAGTGTCAGGTGAGGGTGTGTCAGTGTCAGGTGAGGGTGTGTCTGTGTCAGGTGAAGGTGTGTCTGTGTCAGGTGAGGGTGTGTCAGTGTCAGGTGAGGGTGTGTTAGTGTCAGGTGAGGGTGTGTTAGTGTCAGGTGAGGGTGTGTCTGTGTCAGGTGAGGGTGTGTCTGTGTCAGGTGAGGGTGTGTTAGTGTCAGGTGAAAGTGTGTTCAATTAATGACTGATCTCTTTTTGTTAACTAAGAAGCCTTTAAAAATTTAACTTGCAAATAAAAATATTATAATTACCGGCGACCATGTCCTTTACGCTTTTGGTTCTCATCCTCATAACCCTTGTTAGAGCGTCCACCGTGAGTCTCCTGCTCACAGCGGGGCAGGTCTTCACCATCAACTGTGTTTATATACTGAGGGGGTCCTCGGAGTCATCATAAGGACTGTCCAGTGCTTCGTTAGTGAATCCTTTCTCACTAGAAATATGAAAAAAAAACAAAGAAAAATTCTATACTATGGAGAAAGGCATTTAAAATAGGTTGGGTTTCTATTTAATAAAGTTGTATTTAATGTTGGTTACGATTATAGCTTAAATGTTCTGTCCATCACTTTTTCACAAGTACAAAAGATTTGGCCTGTACATGTCTTGACACACACAGACTCCCCACAAACCTTGTGATGAGATGGGCTGGTCAAAACAAAGTTTGTGTCATCTTGGGTACATATATAGAGCAAACCTATAACAAGGTGATAGACTTTTGCTCTCTTAAATTCGGCCAATAAAAGAAATACAAAATTAGACTTACAATTTCTTCAAAATTTCTGTTCCAGTTTGTATATAATGACCTTTCAAGATGTGTGAGGCAAGTTTCAACATGTGGTTTGGGAATTAAAATGAAAATTAAAAGGACATTTCATTGAGATGCCTTCAGCAGCTGACATCACACAAAACATAAACGAATTTTTATTAAATAAAATCATTTTAGATGTATATTTAGGGGCGGAGAAGATTATTTAAAAAGAAAAATGCTCATTGCCCTGTTGATGTGAAATGTTTGTTCACAACTAAATCATAAGTACCGTCCGCGGTTCAGTGCTCATTGCCCTGTTGATGTGAAATGTTTGTTCACAACTAAATCATGAGTACCGTCCGCGGTTCAGTGCTCATTGAGTTGTGGATTATTTTGAGGACAGTTAGTCAACGTATTATTAATTGTTAAAATTCACAATTTAATATGTGACATTAAATGTAAACGGAGGGGAGAAGGGCGGCAAATATAGTTATCGTGGGCGAGAATGATTTATGGATCCTACATGATGATCAGATTAAAACAAATCTGAATTATGATGTTTTCATTCTATGCACTCGTGTGCAAGAAGTCAATGCAGTAATGTATATATATATAAAAAAAAAAAAAACTAATGAAATTTTTGCTGCAGTTGATGGTTCTTAATATATTTTTTAGAAAAGCTTTTTTTTCTTCCACATTCAACACAAAGCAGCTTATGCAATTTAGCTCTCCATATATTTTAAATCATTTAAGACCAACTGAGACCAGACATTATTTTCAAGGACTAAGGATTTCTCAGAAACATTTACTGAAATTAAGGACTCGTACTTTTTGCCTATAAGTAAACAAACATGATTATTTTCCTTGTCAACACCATGGCCACAACATAGCAAATATGATTATTTTCCATGTCAACACCATGGCCACAACATAGCAAACATGATTATTTTCCATGTCAACCCCATGGCCACAACATAACAAACATGATTATTTTCCATGTCAACACCATGGCCACAACATAGCAAACATGATTATTTTCCTTGTCAACACCATGTCAACAACATAACAAACATGATTATTTTCCTTGTCAACACCATGTCAACAACATAACAAACATGATTATTTTCCATGTCAACAACATAACAAACATGATTATTTTCCATATCAACACCATGGCCACAACATAACAAACAAAAATTCAAACATATGCAAATAACAAATAGAAAGTGTTTTGATCATATGTTTTCTTCCTTTGCATGTTAAAAAAATGCCTGTACAATCAGAAACATATGAAAAGAAAACCATAATATACATACCCACATACAGGTCACAGCTTTTACCAAAAAAAGGGGGCAAACTGCTCAACATAAACAATCATCAGATCACGACAATTTGACCTGACAGTCTGCCTCTAAACATGTGCATAATCAGAGAAATGACAGGCACCTGTGTGCCAGTGCCAGCTGGCTATACTTTCCCCTCATAATTCTTGTAATAAATGAGCTAACCACAGACTTATTTTGAAGGTTTATTTAGCTACATCTACAATTGAAATAAAATTATTTGATAAAAAAATCTTAACAGGTGTTAACCCTAATAATAAGTAAGGGAACGAATGTCAGAACTTTTGAACCTTTCACAGTTTTAGGATTGTCTTAGCCCCCCCCCCTCCACCTTTTCATCCATTATCCTACCACTGCAAGAGTAGGGGACTGTACTAGACTTGAGAAAATTTTAACCATCATTAAAAAGTCTCACTGTAAGGAGACTAGGGTCAAATTGTTGAATTTAATGCCCCCCCCCTTTCCGCACATTCACTAAAAAAAAATTATATTTTAAAAAACCAAGGCTTATGCCTTTTTTTTAACGTGTTGATAAAAAAGTAAACGAGTATGGTCAGCCAGAGTACTTGATACAAGTTGAAAGATGGGAGTTGTTCTATGCCTTTGATTATATTACGACATATCTGAGGGTAAACAACAAGAAATCATTCAGGTAACCCAAAACTGTGCTCTGGTGTGACCTATATGTGAGTATATACAGTCGAACCCGGTTATGTCAGTGGCCTAGAGCTTACCAAAAAGCGTTGAGATAATAGGGTTGGTGAAATAACTGAGGGCGAGATAAGTGGATTCGACTGTATATATAAATATATATATGTGGATATCATTTAAAATATTTTTAAAAAATAAATAAATAATAAGCACATTATCAATTGTAACAGTTAAGATGATTCACTGCAGTATATTTGAAAAACACTCAAATAATTTTCTTATATTTCTTTTTATAAATATAAAAGTTCATTAGTCATAATTTAGGCATTTTGAGGTATCAAAATTAAATTTATTTTTGTGTCATTGAAGAAAGCATTTTTTTTTTGCTATGCTGATTGAATTTGTCAAAAATGAAACTCCAAAGTTATTTGATGGAATGGTGTTGGGGTGTATAAAACATATATCTATAATGCAACAATCATTAATGCCTTAAAAATATTTACCTCAAATTTACTAACCATCATACATTTTTAGCATAGCATTTAAAGCATTTGGAATTTTTGCCAAAAGTTTCATTCACTTTTTTTTTTAAAAAATGAGATAAATGATTAAAATAAAGAAAATGTATTGCTATAAAAGAACTAAAAAAGATGTAGATATAAAAGGTTTACAAATTAATAAATATCAGACAAGCATGTATAACAAGATACGAAAATTGAAGAAAAATAATTTTTAAATGATGATAATCATTTCAATGTAAATGAGCACCTTGAAATGTTTTGAAATGACCAGTAGAGGTCAAAGTATCACAATGACAAGTATGAGCACCTTGAAATGTTTTGAAATGACCAGCAGAGCTCAAAGTATTACAATGACAAGTAATAACACAGCAACAAATTTTAATATTATCTCGTCTTCCAAATTATCACAGTTGCTATTGCAATATAATTTTGCCCTTTTAGAATGTTCCATGGAATAAAAAACTAAAACAATAAAGTTACTGGTACTACTGAATATCTTAAGTTTTGGTAATCAAATATTTTTCATTATTGCTATGAAATAAAAGATGTTTTTCCCAAAAAATATATTCTGTCATCAAACAAATATAGTAGTAATATTCTTCTCTATATTTAAAAAAATAGAAACTCTTTGTGCTGAGATAAATAATTTAAACCCTGTTTGCTTTAAATACAATTAAGAGTATATCTAACTTCTTTTAAGTATGTCTGGGGTCAGAGATAAATGAAACTCTAATGGGATAAACATTATTGATACATTAAGTGCCATTGGGTAAATTAGTTAATGGAATGATTTAAGGCACTTATTACAAGAACTAAAACATTTTCATTCAGTATAATCAACATGGTACAGATTAAAATGAAATAACAAAAACAAGCCTACAAGATTTTTTTCATTAAAATTTGAATATTTCTAAGCATAACTTGTGAGCTACTGAAATCAACAAGCATTTTTTAAAATGATAACAAGCATTTTTTAAAATGATAACAAGTACAATAAAAGACTCATTAAAAGGAATCAAATTATTTGTAATAAGTATAAAAGAAAATTAAATAAATAATCCTCAAAGCACAAGTAAAAGAGAAATATTTTGTACGATGTAAATGTTTGAATAGCACGCTAAATTGGAACTGCGCCAATTTTGACTAAGTGCGGCTTACCCTTTATTGCACAGAACAAGAAATCAGATCTTGTGACAATACAATTTTAATATGGTATCAGCCAGATGATTCAGTTACAGTGATTAAACAAAATAAACTGAGAATTTTAACAAGCAAATTTAAAATCAAGATGATGGCAATTTCTTACATTTATAAGGAATGACTTTAAAAAATCAATATTATATAGGTGCCATTGCTTTAGACTTAACAAAAAATTCAAATATAAAAAAAGTTACCGACTAGCAAATTTTGTCCCTGAACTAACATGGTACATAGTATCTTTACAATTTATATGCATAAATATACAATAAGACAGTTTAGAATCATTATCCAGGCATGTAACAATTATTTTTAAAATGATAACAAGTACAATGAAAGACTCATTAAAAGGAATCAAACGATTTGTAATAAGTATAAAAGAAAATTAAATAAATTATCCTCAAAGCACAAGTAAAAGAAAAACATTTTGTACATTGTAAATGTTTGAATAGCATGCTAAATTGGAACAGCACCAATTTTGACTAGGTGCGGCTTACCCTTTATTGCACAGAACTAAAACATTTGAATGATAATTGAATAGAAAATTTAAAACTTAGCCAAATAAAATTTTAATTTTTCCCAATGTCACTGTAATTTTGTTAATAACTTCAACAAGTCATATAAGGTTTCTTTTCACTGACAGCATGTCTACGTATGAATAGTTCAGGACCAACTATCAGCAAGTCTACGTATGAATAGTTCAGGACCAACTATCAGCAAGTCTACGTATGAATAGTTCAGGACCAACAATCAGCATGTCTACGTATGAATAGTTCAGAACCAACTATCAGCAAGTCTATGTATGAATAGTTCAGGACCAACTATCAGCAAGTCTACGTATGAATAGTTCAGGGCCAACTATCAACAAGTCTATGTATAAATAGTTCAGGACCAACTATCAGCAAGTCTACGTATGAATAGTTCAGGACCAACTATCAGCAAGTCTACGTATGAATAGTTCAGGGCCAACTATCAACAAGTCTATGTATAAATAGTTCAGGACCAACTATCAGCAAGTCTACGTATGAATAGTTCAGGACCAACTATCAGTTATATGAAAAAATTCAATCATTTCAGTTACTGATTTTCTCCTGTAAAATTAGTGTGGAAATAAAACCTCAGTATTTTTCTCTAAATTATTTGAATCCACCAGCATGTGAACTAAGATTTTGTGACAATGTAACTTTAATGAGGATATCCCATCAGACAGATGGTTTAGCTACAGTGAATAAACAAAATAAACCGATCTTCTACTGAGATTTTTTAAAAGCAAAATTTTAAATAAGGAGACACTGGAATTATCTAACATTTATAATAAGAGACTTTTAGAAATCAAAATCATCAAAGTGCCATTTCTTTAGACTGAATAGTAAATTTAAATTGAGAATAGCTACTGACCAGCTTACTTTATCCGTGAATTAAACCACACGGTAGATAGTATCTATACAATTTAAATGCAAAAATTTACAATAAGACAATATGGAATCATTATCCAGGCATGTAACAATTATTTTTAAAATGATATCAAGTACAATGAAAGAATCATTAAAAAATTCAAATGATTTGGTAAAGGATAATAAAAAGTATATAAATGATCCTCAAAGCACAAGTAAAAGAGAAAATTTGGACATCAAAACACCAACAAAACTTTTCTGTTCACTAAGTCACTGGCCCCTATTTTAAAAAATATTTCATGATGTATTTAATTTTTTACATAAGAAAATCTTTCTTTCCCATTTTTAACAATAACCATTGTAATTGTACAATATGGCTCTTTATTCTTTAAACATTCTCTTTAAAACATTTGGTTAACGATGAAAAAAAAATATTCGATAGGAGGTATATAACATTTTTAAAATGACTAATTTAATCAGGGTGCTATCCTTATAATATGCACACAATGTGGGGGAGAGGCTGGGGTTTAGATTTAGGAGGTCTCCCTTGAGAACAAATGCAAACAGAGCACTGCCCAACTAACTCATATTTTAACAGGCTAGACCATAACAGGGACTCCAACTGCCGTCATTGCAGCCTAGCCACTACGCTTGTTAACATCGTGTCAAGCACTAGACATAGTCCGGGAGGTTGGGGAGGTAAAAGAGTCCCACGTGAGGACAGTGTTGTATGACACTGCTCAGCAGATGAAGCAGGTTGCCCAGGTAGTAGCCAAGGCCTTAAGAGACTAAGTCTCAGGCCAAATGAATATGTAGAAGAAGAAGAAGACCAACAGAAGAGCATAAGTGAGAGATTAGGGGGATGAACAGATAATATAGAGAGGGGAACAGATATAGAGAGGGGAACAGATATAGAGAGGGGAACAGATATAGAGAGGGGAACAGATATAGAGAATGGAACAGAAAGCATGGAGGAAGGATATTGTTTTACCTATTCACAGTCTTCGCTTTGAAGCTTTACAACTACAGGGAAGAAATAGAGATGTACTTCTCTTGCCGCAGTACGAATAATACAGTTAACTAGTATAATTCATATCATATCTCTGAAATACAGTACCAATAATACAGTTAACTAATATAATTCATATCATATCTCCAATTGAATATTAATCATTCAAACAGGTGTGTAAGTGGGATAAAAGAAGCTAATAGTTGATGTAGAGTTAATAGACAGCACATAAATGACATTCATTATTTCAATCTTTTCGAAGCACACAGCTGACTGTTTTGCTATTTAAATTTAAGGTGAAGGGGTTGCACAAAATATATGGAGGTCCCCACATAGAAAAGAATTATGTGCACTGTGGACAGAATGCTACACACAAAAAATTAAAAAACCTAGAAGCTAGAAATTAAACAAATAATTCTGAGAAGGACAAAAGGCACCTGATTACATATTAATGATCAAAATAATTAGTTGCAATAGTTATTTCTTAATTTCAAGTCGCTTTGAAAGGCTCCATGGTGTTATCTTAAAATATGTTTTTTAGAGTCAATACAACCAAAAATGCAATTTAATAAATGATTATTACATATTTCAAAGGTTACATTATTTTATGAGTCAAATTTGAAATGAAATTTTGCTTGCCAGTTGACTTTTTTTCATTGATGCCCATTAAGAATGAAATTTTTAAAAATTAAACCTGTATTTCAGCATACTCCACTGGTATGTCCTTATCTTTCCTTGTTCTTTCGGGTAGCTCCTCCGTTGGCTCGGGAAAGACTAGCACAGCGTAATGGAGTGCGTGTTTATTCTCCAATTGATCTTTGGTGAGAGTTTGTCTTCTTGCCTTGGGTTTTGGCTTCTCAACATCATCATCATCCTCGCTCGAGGAAACATCCGCACAGGCGTAATGGTTCTCGTGTTCTGACTCAAGGTCTCTCATATACGAGAGATTTTTAGCTCCATAATACTTTTTGACCTTTTGATCGGCCTTGGATTCGGGTTGAGGAATTTCACCACTGTTGTCAAAATCTTCACCATTAAGGCAGATTGCATTTTCTTCATAGCTAGGTTTATCCCTTGCCTCTGTATCTACTGAAGTCTGAAAGGCAGAGTCGAGAACATGACTTTTGAGCTCAAGAGTCTGGAAGCACTTTAAGCTTTGCGTCATGCATTATTTGAATGCTTTGAATTTACATTCATGCACTTTAAACATTTTCTGCATGCTATTTTCATGGCTAAAAGTTAAAAAGAAATCAAGTGGCTAAATTTGAAGGTTGCAGTTAATTAATTAAGGCTTTTCATGCACTTTAGATCTAAAGCGTTTATTTTTCAAAGCAAATTCAAAGTCTTCCTTCAGGTATTCATAAATAATAGCTAAGCAGATGGTATATCCTTTTTGTTTCCATTTATTAGAAATAGAAGGTAATTTAAATTTCAAAAGTTGCATTTTAGCTATAGCATGGTAATTTATAAAACAATCATTTTTTGTATAAAAAATATATTTTTATAGTAACACAATTATTTACCCGACACAATTACTTCTTGATTCTAGTTATATCCTTTTTATTAAAACAAAATCTGTAAATTTAATTAGCTTGATCTCAGTCTGAAATTACAATTGCAAAATGAGAATGATCCATGTAATGTCAATTTAGAAGATGTGATTTAATATTTTCAGGAAATTTATAATATTTATTATTTCTTGACATTTGCCTCTCAGACTGCATGCAAACGATAAACTTTAAAAAGCTATAACAAAGATTTTCAAAATAAAGGACAAAATGATAAAAAAAAGTATTATTATTTAACACAATCCTACATTCTGCTCTGTACAACACTATGATCAAGGTATAGCAATACTTAAAATACTTTATAAATAAAAACTGAATGGACATAACAGTTCTAAATTGCTGAGTTAAAATAGGCGTTTTTCACAAAAAAAGCCAAACACATGCATGGGTCTTACAGTAAATAATTTTTTTTAATGAAATTTGCTATAAAAGCCAAGTTATATTTATTATAAATACATCTTTTAGTTGTAAATTATAATAAAAGTAAAGTAGCACAACATCACTTAAAAATTAATTTAACCAAGAATTTAACAGAAGATCAAGGCACACTCTTATGATAGCCCATTAACATTGGAATGGCAAAATGCAAGATAATATTACTAATCTTAAAATTTTAATGCACTGTATTGCAAAAATCTTGCAATTTCTTCTGTCCTGCCACTGATACTTTAATGATAAATACGTTTGATATGTTGATATATGTTGCATCAGGCATTTTGAAAATATAATATGCTTTGTGCTTTGAGCCAAAAATTTATTATTTTCATTAAGATTTTTTTTTTATAGTAGTGTTTGCATACTTGACGCCACATCTAGTCCTTACTAGGCTGGTCATGGTAGTTAAATGCTGACTCTACCATGGCAACACACATGTTTGCCATCAAGATGTCTCCAGGGGATTATATATTCAGAAACATTAATTTCTTGATGTCAGTTATCTATTAAAAGGTAAGTAACAAGGATTGCTTTGCTCGTGCCAGGCAAGTGAACTACAAGACTTCAGTAAATCTATGCAATAAAGTAGTAAACATCACACAAACCTATTTTTATTGCAAAAACTTTATTATTAACACAGAAATATGTCCGGTCAAAGAACTTTCTTTACGACAAGGGTTTATTTTCAACTTCTTTATTGTTTACGATTTGATTGCCTAAGTGAAGGTGTGGGTTAGAAATCTGAAACTAAAAGAACGTATTTCTAGAATTTGACATATTTTCTTTTGCTATTGTTTTCTAATTAAAATTAATGATAACTAGACCTTATAAAACTTTCAAAATAATTAGTATGCCAACACCATAAAAAGGTGTTAATTCTTTTTTTTTTTAAACGAAGTTTAATAGTGATATTTTCCTGAATTACATTTTGGATCTATACATTTCTTTTGCATCAACCTTGACCTTTCAATAGAACAAACCTGTTTTCTTTGATTGTAAATTTACCTTAAAACTACATCCGTTAGATATAAATTAAAGAAGTTTAGTTTTTCATAGTGTGCAGACATAGCACCAAAAGTTGTTATTGATTTAGTGGAAAAATTGTTTTTGATTTAGGGGAAGAAAAATGATTAGTGACCTCAACTACTCCACTCTACCTCAACCTTCATTACAGCTACAAAGAAAAGAAAAGTGGATGCTGAATGTCGTGTTTGCAGTGAAGAATGATGACATTTTATGCAATCAAAGAATCAGAAAAAAATCTAGCCTCATTATGTGCAGCATAAGTGTTGTCCATGTGAAAGAATACTATCAATAGCACCACTATGAAACAAAACATTCAGAATGTTCTTAAAGATAAGCTCTGATAATATGAAGCCATGAAATGTGGATTAGATAACCAAAGAAATATTTTTATCAGAGATCTTGCTGAAAATGAATATGTCACTCACACAAGTTCCAATAAATAGTGCATAAAATGTCAGAACAAGGAAAAGAGTGTATGTGTCCCAAGAAAACCGATTTGTTTGAAGTTATCAGCCTTGCGGCAAGTGCAGTTGTGAGGACAAAAGTAGACACACCGCTACAGATAAGTGTTAGAGCTAGGATCTTGTTGTGGTATTCTCTAACATTGGATGAGTCAAATGATCTCTGGAAAATGTCAGAAGTTCTCATGTTTGTTCATGGTGTAATATCTGACTTTCGGATATAATAAACGATTTGATAGCTGTCTCAAGAATGCACAGAAACAACAGAAAAAGACATTTTCATGGAAGTGCAAATAATTTTGTAAAACTACACTCTTCAGGCGGTGTAATATCTGACTTTCGGATATAATAAAAGATTTGATAGCTGTCTCAAGAATGCACACAAACAACAGAAAAAGACATTAAGTCATGGTCATTAGGGTCCATATTTATTTAGTTGCGACATAGGTGAATTGCTATTTATCATCACTTAGTACAGATTTTTAATTGAGGTGAGAAGGTCCTCGTAAGAGCCAATGACAGCACTTATTTTGTTGCGGACCGCTTCGTTCGTGATGTGCGCCGTTTAGGAGATGTTTAATACCTTTCGAAAAAATCTCATCTCAAGCGCACTAATTCTTTTTTGGAGGTCTGCGGTGAGTGTCCAAGCCTCACAACCATAAAGGAAGACTGACATCGCCAGAGAGCGCATTAGTCGAATCTTTGATCTCAGGGAGAGCTTCTTGCTTTGCCAGATGTTTTTCAGTTTGCTTAGTGCTGCAGTTGTGTGGGCCGTTCTGGCAAGAATTTCTGGCTTTTAGCTTTCATCGGATATTACAGCCCCTAGATATTTGAATTAAAAAGAGGAAACTACGGTGGTACGGACACATGTCAAGATCTGGAGGTCTCTCAAAGACGATATTGCAAGTCACAGTCCAGGGAAGAAGGAAAAGAGGCAGACCAAGGAAGAGTTGGGAGGACAACATTAAAGAGTGGACCGGCCTTTCATTCAGCGATTCCCAGAAGGCAGCTCAGAACCGTGACACTTGGCATGAGTAAGTGCGCAGCTCAAAATGGTGCCCCAACAACCCAGCGTAGGGTTAAGGGACAGTTCAAGTTCAAGTACAGATTTCAGTTTCAGTGTTACTTATTGAGAGATTTCCATTTCTGTGTTACTTATTGAGAGATTTCAGTTTCTGTGTTACTTATTGAGAGATTTCAGTTTCTGTGTTACTTATTGAGAGATTTCAGTTCCAGTGTTACTTATGGAGAGATAATAGAGAATGCAAACAGAAATGTTTTTTCTTACCAATAACATTCATTTAAAATTAAATGATCATTTATACTCCAGTATAAGTCGTTCTTGAGTATAATAAGGATCACCAATTTGAGGCCTGAATTGTGAAATTCTAAGATTTTTTTGAAAAATCATTTTATCAAAAGTCAAAGATATAAACTATTAAGTATGGTAGACATAAGAAGCGAAACTTTTATGGATTTTTATTGAAATGTTCATCCAAGCTATGGAAACCTATTTTATGTGAAAATCAATCCTTTGTCAAATTACGGAATTTTAAAAAAATTAGTTTTGTCAGTATAAGCCGAACCCCTGAATTTGACATCAAAATTTTGAGAAAAAAAAATCTTCACTTATACTCAAATATATACAGTAAGTTTATACTCACATGTTATAAATATCAATTCATTGTGGTGAAATGTGTGTTATGTGGCTGTTGTCTAGGGTATTATTATTATTATTATTAGTTTGCACACACAAGGATACGCTTCAGTGATCTCCGCAAATGATTAAGACCAAGAACCGTAGTATAATACAAATTATAATCTTTAATTGACAATATATACAATGACCAATTACTGGGCAGATAACGAGGTGCCCTTATGTTAACTTATTTAAACAAATAGTGAATAGGCTATCTAGATGTCATCATTACGGCCTGCCCTATGCCAATGTTTCTTTATATATAATACTTAAATTAAAGGTGTGTAGTCCCCGGTCACTGGTGGTCTGCTGCGCCGTGCTGGATGACGTCAGCTCTCGAGGTCAGTCCCGCCCCTAGCGCTGAGATGTTCTACGGTGTCTGTATCACGCAGCGACCTAGTTCTGTCTCCAGGTGACGTGATGACGGTGCTCTCGGACTGTTGTGCTTCTCGTGTTGACAAACATGAAGCGGTCAGCTGAGTTGATAAACAATGAAGCGGTCAGCTGAGTTGA
>MUZC01000361.1:119220-137092 GCA_002072015.1 Radix auricularia | reverse complement strand
CGTGGCAAGGGTAGCACTCCTCTCTACAGCAATCATACACAAGAAGGGGGACGGTGGTCCGACAGCTTCAAGTGTGTAGTACCTCTGGTCGTATTCCGGGAATTCAGATGTAGGCTATCTGACTCGGGCGTACCAGGAACCAGTCTATGGAAATAGAAATAAGACTCGGGGAATCTTCTATTCCATAGATCTATGACTTTCCTCCTTCCACGACAAGCCGTTCAGAGCAAGCCGCCAGAAGGGAATAACAATTTTGACATACTAATTTGATTAACTTTGTATGCTTACTTTCACGGGCGTCGGCCTATTTGGCGAACACCTCATACGTGAGTTCAGCAATTAATAAAACAATCTACACAACTAAAGATATAAATAAACATCCACACACGCTACTCCATCTATTTGGTGGAGATCGCGTGTGTAGGCACATTATAATTTAAGCAAACATGTTATTGGCAAGAATAATATACAGGGGTCCCAACACGGTACAATGTGTCCCGTGGGGTAATAAATCCATGTCAATCGGACAGGATTGATATCAATCAGCCATAATAAAATACAAGTGATAATCGATAATGCATGAATAAAATAAGATAAGAGTTCACTCTTACTAGACTGGTGACTGCTGGCCTTCCCACGATAACACGGTGACCGATCTTGTCTGAAGAATACCCCGTGGCTGGGCAGTGGAAAAGACTGAATTGGTGTCCGTGCACGGTTTATATTTTGGATGGTCATGTGATTTCCATTATCCTTGATTGGTTGTGTCAAAAAATATGACCAATGGTATTAGGACTACCCTTATTCAGTCCCGTAGCGGAAAGTATGCACGCATTCCTGTCAACTTTTGCGATGGCTGGTTACCCCCCCTTCCTCTCGGGGTGGTTCAAGTGCTAGGGGTTACTGAGTCTAAAAGTCCGCACAAATCTCATCACATTCATATACAACTACCGTAGCAAACAGAAACATTGATTCATGGGAAAATCATATGCACATATTAATTATTGCTATGTTACGTCACAAAATTTGGGAGACATGGAATTACTGCAACTTTGCCAATTTCCGAAAAAGCACGACTTAAGGGTCACACCGTAGTGAATTCTGTGACTATTAAATGTTTAAAAGCTTCAAAAAATTTTTTTTTTGCTTTTCTCATTGAGCTGCTTTACAGCTGTCATATCCTACTCAGCTGTCATATCCTACTCAGCTGTCATATCCTACTCAGCTGTCATATCCTACTCAGCTGTCATATCCTACTCAGCTGTCAAATCATCCTACTCATCTGTCATATCCTACACAGCTGTCATATCCTACTCATCTGTCATATCATCCTACACATCTGTCATATCCTACTCAGCTGCCATATCCTACTCAGCTGCCATATCCTACTCAGCTGTCATATCATCCTACTCAGCCGTCATATCCTACTCAGCCGTCATATCCTACTCAGCCGTCATATCCTACTCATCTGTCATATCCTACTCAGCTGTCATATCCTACTCAGCTTTCATATCATCCTACTCAGCTTTCATATCATCCTACTCAGCTGTCATATCCTACTCATGTGTCATATCCTACTCATGTGTCATATCCTACTCAGCTGTCATATCCTACTCAGCTGTCATATTCTACTCAGCTTTCATATCATCCTACTCAGTTGTCATATCCTACTCAGCTGTCATATCCTACTCAGCTGTCATATCCTACTCAGCTGTCATATCATCCTACTCAGCTGTCATATCATCCTACTCAGCTGTCATATCATCCTACTCAGCTGTCATATCATCCTACTCAGATGTCATATCATCCTACTCAGCTGTCATATCATCCTACTCAGCTGTCATATCCTACTCAGCTGTCATATCATCCTACTCATCTGTCATATCATCCTACTCATCTGTCATATCCTACTCATCTGTCATATCCTACTCAGCTGTCATATCCTACTCAGCTGTCATATCATTCTCAGCTGTCATATCCTACTCAGCTGTCATATCCTACTCAGCTGTCATATCCTACTCAGCTGTCATATCATCCTACTCGGCTGTCATATCATCCTACTCGGCTGTCATATCATCCTACTCGGCTGTCATATCATCCTACTCATCTGTCATATCCTACTCAGCTGTCATATCCTACTCAGCTGTCATATCCTACTCAGCTGTCATATCCTACTCAGCTGTCATATCCTACTCAGCTGTCAGATCATCCTACTCAGCTGTCATATCCTACTCAGCTTTCATATCCTACTCAGCTGTCATATCTTACTCAGCTGTCATATCCTACTCAGCTGTCATATCCTACTCATCTGACATATCATCCTGCTCATCTGTCATATCATCCTACTCAGCTGTCATATCCTAGTCAGCTGTCAGATCATCCTACTCAGCTGTCAGATCATCCTACTCAGCTGTCAGATCCTACTCAGCTGTCATATCCTACTCAGCTGTCATATCTTACTCAGCTGTCATATCATCCTACTCAGCTGTCATATCATCCTACTCATCTGTCATATCATCCTACTCAGCTGTCATATCCTACTCAGCTGTCATATCCTACTCAGCTGTCATATCCTACTCAGCTGTCATATCCTACTCAGCTGTCATATCCTACTCAGCTGACATATCATCCTACTCATCTGTCATATCCTACTCATCTGTCATATCCTACTCAGCTGTCATATCATCCTACTCAGCTGTCATATCATCCTACTCAGCTGTCCTATCATCCTACTCAGCTGTCATATCCTACTCAGCTGTCATATCATCCTACTCAGCTGTCATATCCTACTCAGCTGTCATATCCTACTCAGCTGTCATATCCTACTCATCTGTCATATCCTACTCAGCTGTCATATCCTACTCATCTGTCATATCATCCTACTCAGCTGTTATATTCTACTCAGCTGTCATATTCTACTCAGCTGTCATATCCTACTCATCTGTCATATCATCCTACTCATCTGTCATATCATCCTACTCATCTGTCATATCATCCTACTCAGCTGTCATATCATCCTACTCATCTGTCATATCATCCTACTCATCTGTCATATCATCCTACTCATCTGTCATATCATCCTACTCATCTGTCATATCATCCTACTCAGCTGTCATATCCTACTCAGCTGTCATATCATCCTACTCAGCTGTCATATCCTACTCAGCTGTCATATCATCCTACTCAGCTGTCATATCCTACTCAGCTGTCAAAGTTGTCACTCATGGTCGAAATCACATCACACATTAACAAACTCTTTAAACTTGACACTGCAAGGAATGGTGGATAACCTTATCTGCAAAAACTACAAGTACAGAATCCTCACAGGATATTGGAGAAAGCTGTCATGTTTAAGAAAAATTCTGCAACAGGCAAGAGCATCAGTGTTGTTATCTTATCTTATCTGTTACAGACACTCCTTCTATACAGAAGATTATTGAGAGTTTTAAATGATGATAAATTGTTGGTTTTCCTGGTTTCTTCAGGCAACCCATTATATGCCCGAATTTCGGACGGAAAGATAGAAAACTTGTATGTGTTTTTTCTTGTATATGGAATAAGAAAGGTGTTTTTATCTTTATGTCTTTCTGAGGGTTGTATTAAGTTTCCTCTGTGTTAAATTTCTAAATAAGAATTATTTACTTTATGTATAATTACTAATTTACTCTTGGTTCTTCTATCCTGTAGTGTTTCAAGGTTTATTGACTTAACTAATAGTGTTACTCTTGTCAGTTTTCAATTTTCTCCAGTAATGAATCTGGCAGCTCTTTTTTGGATTTGTTCTAGTTTATTAATGTTTTATTTGGTGTATGGGTCCATACAGAAGATGCATATTCTAATATAGGTCTCACCAGAGTAAGGTAGCATTTTAGTTTTATATTTTTATTACATTTGTAAAACATTCTTTTTATATTAGTTAAGCTTTTGTTTGATTTTAAATATCTTCATGGACATAGGAATTCAAAAATCGTTTCTCATTTATTATGACTCCTAAGTATTTAGCATCTTTAGTTTCGGCTAGTTTTTTTTCCATGAATAAAATATATATATTTTTTTTTTGTTTCTTTTTCTTTGTAACTAGAACATGCATCTTCTGTATGGGACCCTAGGATTTATAGTAAAAAAAAACCAACTACAGTATGCCTGCTACATTTCAGCTCAATTTGATCATGGGAAAATTTTGCTAGCATTAAGTGGGTTAAAAATCGATTTAAGTTTTTTCAGCAAAAAATCGAGGAAGGCATCAAGCAGACGCCACTAGTGCATATTTATGAAGGACTTAAAAAGATATTTAAATAAAGAATTTAGTAGTTGAATGAAAAATACAACATACCACAGCATCACGATCAGCTTTCTTGACTTTCTTAGGCACAGCATAGATATCAGAGGGTGGAGTATGAGTGGTGTCCATGACTTCACTGAAAAATGACAGATTTATAAATGACAATAAAAATACTAATACAATCTTATTTTTTATAAAACAGTGAAAGTGCTTTTGACAAATGAAAAACAATTCATAATGGTTATCTTTTTAAAAATCTAGTAGAGTTGCCCTAAGTAAATGGACACACTTTAAAGTGTGAGAACAATAACTTCTTTTAGAAACATATTTATTTATCTATATGACGTAAAAAATGGATTTCCTCATCTTTGCCAACATAAAAATTGGCCAATAAAGATCCACCAATCTTACTATTATAAAAGTATGCATTTGAAATGCCTTTTGTCAGTCATGTGCAATGAAAAAGGTAAATAATGTGTTTTGGATACTTTACACAATTTAATCACAATAAATTCATCTCAGTTACGTTAAGGGATACATTTTATATGCAGATAAATTTTTGAAATGTTTAAGCCATGACTGAATACTAGTGATGGGACGATACCAAAATTTTTAACTATTCCGATTCTCACAAATTATCCAGATTCCCGATATGATTCTGATTCCTAGCCATTATTACATATATATATATATATATATATATTTTACTGTGCCCAGGTATTAATAAATTAACATATTTAATTAATATAAAAGTTGAGAGTTGATTATAAAAGTTTGTTAACTTGCTGTTGAAGAATACAATTACATAAACACATCTATCAATAATTCCATTTTAATAATACAAAGATGAAGTCTTGAGTTAAAAATAATATAAATAATTACATTTAATGAAATAAACTTCTTGTACTTAGATCAGTTGATAATAAGAATATGCATTCAATCATAGTCATATTGAAGCACTCGCAAGTTATAGTGCAAAAACATAAGCATCTCTCCAGTTGTTGGTTCTAAACGGTTTCTGTTAGGCCAGTATATATATTGCCACCTACACTAAAAATTCTCTCACTCTCTACTGAAGAAGGTGGAGCACATAAATACTTTCTTGAGAGGAGAGCCAAACTTGGGAGTTCTTCTTTGTTCGCCTTCCACCAGCTAAGAGGATTCTCATTGTTTGCAATCAGTTTAAATGTTAGATACCTTTAAATTTCTGTTCTAATTTTAATACTTGCTGCTGAAAATTGACTCTCTGTAGTTGTGGTTGAATCATTTGTATTGCTTGTTTCTTGTTGATCTGCTTTCTTTTTCTTTTTCATATCAGCAAAGCACTTTTCAAAACTGAAATTAAATTCAACATTTTGCTCATCACCAATGTCGGCTGAATCTGAAGAATCAGGAAGACTGGAGAGCTTTAATGTGACTATACTTTATACTATTTGACAGGTCTTCTGACAACCATACAACAAGCGCTTCATCCGCAGGTTTGCCATTATATTTCTGTTCAATGAACTTATCTTTAAATTGCGGATCAAGGAAGGTGGTAAGAATTTAGTTTTTATCATTTAAGTAGAAGCTTATTCTAAGTTCAACTGATGATTTCCATGATGATAATGTAGATCCCAAGCCAGAGAACAGTCCATTTGAATCTGTAGATTCAAAAAAGTGCTGGATCACTTTGATGTTTGGAATTATTAATGCAGCTGTTGCATTCCGAGTGCTCATAAAATTGGCACAATCATCAAAGTTTTTCAATATTTTTTGAAGCTTTTCCAACACTTTCCACTGACTACTTTCCTAACACTCGGGTTTGGAATGCTCACTGCAATATGCAATGAGACCTGCATTTGTTCAAGTATCCTATTCATCATTTGGTACTGACTGTTCTATCTTGTTTGTACATCTTGTATAAATCTGTGTGCAGGTTCTTTGAACCGTTTTTGATACTCTTGATATTTAGGAAATGCTGAAGACAAATGGTGAAAATGTCCTACAATCTGTTTGCAGACAGCAGTAATATCTTAGACCTAACACTGCTCAAATATGGCATCATTTAGTACCAGCTGTAAGGTATGGCAATGATTGTAAATTTGCTTGGGTAATTCCTGCTACCATTTTAGCTGCATTGACTCTCACCACAAGATGGACTTTATTACTGGTTAGGCTAAATTTTTGCATTGTATTTGATATGTTTTCACATATGTTGACAGCAGTGCGTTTATCATTAAATGGAGTGAATTGTGAAACGGCACATCTTAATTCATAGTTATCATCAATCCAGTGAGCTGTAAAACTTATAAATGATGAATTAGAAGTGCTTGCAGTCCAACAGTCACTTGTCAATGAGATAAAAAGCACTGAATTAATTTCAAGCTGTAATTTCTTCAAAACTTTATTATAAATTTCTTGAAAACCGGTTTCTTAAATATATATTTCCTGGACGGCGTTTCATAACTTGGACAAATTGCTTTTAACAGGTTTATGAACCCAATATCTTCAACAATAGAAAATGGTTGAAGGTCAGCTGCTATCATTTCTGCAATATGTTTGTGTACTTTTTCAGCCTTACTGTCGTTAATATTCCATGGTTTTGAAGGCTCTAGCGATGGTTGTAATGCCAGTTGCCTCGTTGTTTCCTTTTCTAGTCTCTTCACTTTGCTGCTTGTAGTCGGAAACAATGTTGATTGCTTTCTCTTATGTTTCTCATCTTCATCCTTTCTTTTGATTTTTTCATATTCGAACTCTTTACTATGTTGGGCTTCTAAGTGATTCAGCATATTTGATGTTGTGAAGTATCCTTGTTTATGATGTTAAACCCTATACTATAGTAAATGATAGTATTCAATAACAAAATGTACCGTTTGCAGACTTGTTGTCATTGGTAACCATTCATCCTTTAACCTCATTTTGAGTCTACTACTACTATGTCTATTGATTTGTCCTCATTCAAACTCATTGTTTCATTCATAAAAGATATCCGAGTGCAAAATCAATTTAACTATTGGTTAGAATTAATTATGAGTCAAAGTTGAAGGTTCAAAAGGAGTTACTAATTTTTTATAGAGGACAGTTCAGTTGGCTTTGTCATGAATATAATATCACTATGTAGGTCATAATAGAACTAGAACTTGTAAACTCAACAGGAACTTTGTTTAAAAACAAATTAGCCCTATTATTTAAATATGCCATTTGACTTAAAGGTAATTTTTTTTTTACTTAATGCCTACCTTAGGCAGGAAAGAAATATTAGGGAGTTAGGAACATTACGCATTAACCTTCAAACAGTAACGTCCTGTAACACTACTGTATATTTAATTTTAACTGATTAGCTACCGAATTGAAGAAAAAAAAAAAGGCTGTGGCCGAATTAAATGTGAGCCCAATTTTCCACTAGCATGTATGTGTAGAAATTTAGCTTCAGTTTTCCTATTTCCTAACACATTTTAATAGTTAATTAATAAGTTAAAATATAATTTTGTTGATAAATTAATTTTCTGTAGTTAAATATACAATATTTATTGTTAATTTATAAAGTTTAAAATGCTTTATTCTTAATTTTAACAAAAACTGACGTAAATCGAAATAACAGATCACCTTACCTTCCAATGCTAGTTTTCTTACTATTACTATTACATAGTACAGTAAAAAGAGTGTTTACATTTTGCTGATAACACATGGTTTTAAATAAACTTCCTGTCCGTAATTAAAAATCTCGGAACAAAATAAAGAAAATAAATGTAAAAAAAAACATTAATTTTTTACAACGCTGCTCATGGTAGTTAATCAGTTAAGAATCTTTTTGGAATCAGGTCTACATTATTCAGCTCCGATGCCGATTCCTGATGCTTTTGAAAATTCCCAATATTCCGATCATTCCGATTAATCGTCCCATCGCTAATGAATACTAAAATTATTTTATACTTTATAGTAGCTAACTAGTATATATGAAATAAATGGTTTACTTACATTTCCTCGTTTCTTTCTGTATTAAAAGATATTTGTATAAAGAAATATTAAAAATGAAGAATTATAAAATTTAATATATAATAATATGTAATGTAAATTTAAAAATGCTTGGAATTGTTAATTCAACTTATACTGAGGTCTAAAATTTATTCTTAATTGAGCTAATTTAATATCATTTCAAAAAGCTACATGATGGATGGATTTAGTCAGACCTAAATACAGGGAATCCTTGAGTTACACCAGTTGTGAAATACCCTGTTTCGTGGTTACAAAGATGTGCCTCCATAAAAATAATTTTAAAAAAGCATGTCATTCAGTCTTTTTTATTAAAATATTTTTAGCGCATTTTCGAGAAGTCGAATGCGCTATTGCACCCGTTTTGTCCGTCCGTCCGTCATCACCTTTGATCTCAGCATCCATAAGTCCTAGACCCATGAGGTATATATGTTTTTTGTATGTCCTGACCTGCCATTTGTGCATCAACACTCAGTTACTCGATCCGTTTAAAAACCATGTTAAAACTACCAAAAAATATTTCGAATCGAGAGGTAACACTAGCGCAGGGAACGGCCGCCATTGCCGGAAGTCGAATACATAGTTTTTCAAGCATTGAAGAGTGGTGCGAAAGCGTGCAAAAGAATTAGGTTTTTTTTTAGTTGACGTCATTAGAATATGTGTAAAAGTTTAGAGAGTTTTACGTCATCATTTGTGGTGACTTGTAGTTAGATTTAAGAGAAAATAAAATTTTTTTAAATGTAAAGAAATGACTTTTAAATTAAAAAAATGTCAGGTATATTCATTACACAAGAAAATTCATAAAAATATGTCTAAAATCTAAACACAATTACTGATAACTACATAATGCTGATATCTAACATAAGTACTGATACATAATACGAAAATGCGCTAACACGTCCTGGATTCCAATAGGGACCAGGCTTAACATGATTTTTTTTATGTAGTCTCCCTCTCTCTTGTTTAATTTTTTTTAAAACTTTTTTTTCATGTGGTAAGGAAATGCTTTATCTTTTTTTAAATACTTACTTTTATATGTCATCAATAACCCACAGTATTTTTGAGTATACAATGTAAACATGCATTTTTTTTTACCTGTGAAAACAGTCCTGGTCAAAATAGCCCATGACCAATTGTTTACATTTTAACAAAAAAATGTATATTCTTTTGCATTTTAAGCTTTTGTCAACTTGGAGAAAGGCACAAGAAAATGAGTCTGGCCTAAGAACTGTATGCCTGGGGAGCTTTTGTTAGTGGTCTGTAACCCACCCAGGACAGAAGGCAATGAGATAATATCTTCCTCAAAATTGTTAAGATGATATAAATGTCTTTTTCTTCTTTTTCAAAATGTGTATATATATAACGTATACAAGAGTTTCATCAAGTACAGAAGATAAGTTAAGTGTCAAAAAGTTCAAAATTGATTGCTATAAACTATAATCATAATAATGGCCCAGGCTTATTATGTAGACTCACATAACAATATTTGCCCCAAAGTGCATTGATGGAGCTGCCAAAAGTTAGTTAATCTGAAATATTATAACTGCCCATGGTTTAGGCTAAAGCTAATCATTGTATGTAGTTGAGAATAAACAAAAATTGAAATCTAAGTTATGATAAATTTAAACAGATGTTACATTTATTACTTAGCAACAATATTAGGTAAATAGGATGTCCTCATGTCAAATGGAAACCACTGCTTCAAAGACACAAGCAACACTTTTTGTGAAGCGTGATACTGGGATGTGAAAGACAAAAGTGAATGTAAAAATGTTAAATTACCAGAGTCTTGATCATTCCTCTTGCGGTAGCAACAGGAATAGACTGCACTGACTACAATGGCAATTAGAATTAGTCCCCCGATGACAATTCCAACAGTGGCCCCAACATTTGCCTCAGATGCTGCTTGTGAAGGACTACTACTATTTGGTTCAGCAGTCATTGCTGTAAAGTAAATTGATAAAAATGGAACAAAGAATTTTACAAAGGATCCATAACTTAGAGCAGATGTATTTCAAAATAAATGAAAAACCTCTCAGTTGTGTCAGTATAATTCAAGGTAGTGATTATAGCCTCGTCACGACGACCCAATATGCGCTGTATACGTGCTCGTCCACTTCCAGTTATTGCTATTCTTGGTAACATTTTTTTTATAAGGTTAAAAAATTCAGTGGTGTTTGTGGCTGTATGGTCGTATTAATATTGAGATAGTATGCTACATCGTAAGTCCGGGGTTTGTTTCCTTACTGATGCCTAAATTTTTTATTTTTTTTTAAAACAATACTACATGAATTGATAATGAATCAGATTTTTTTTTAAAAATGGTTTGTTTAGATGTTAGGTTTAGACTTTAGGGTTACGTTAAGTGATAGTTTTTAGGGTTTGGGTTAGGTTTAGTGAAAGCTTTTAGGGTTTGGGTTAGTGATAGTTTTTAGGGTTTGGGTTAGATTTAGTGATATATTTGAGAGATTGTTTGAATGCACATATAGAATCGGAGGTTCAATGAAAGGCGCAGCGAATACTTGCAACTCTTCAATTTTATAATCATAATTTCTTACCGGAAGAAGACGAGCCAATAATCGCTACCATAATTCAAAGAGATAATGGATTATAAAATGCACTCATACTCATGGTAAAGCGGCGAATGCTGGGATCAGCTTGCGCTAGTTATTTTTGTAGATGTCGGGTTTATTCGTTGTTTAGCGTTATTTCTGGAAATAAATTAACTTTCTTTCTTTACTTTAATTTCAATCCGCGGTGAATGCTGGTCATGAGAATATAAATAAAGTGGAAATCCGACCACGTTGAGACGGTCATTTTTAAGTGAACGTTGGTTAAGTAACTTCGCTCTCGTATTACACTTGTTACATCTGACACCTGATAATTATTACCACTCATAGTGTTTATATTGATTAAAATGAAACAATTCGTATGAAAACTTTTGATCTTCTCACGATTTATTGAGAGTGTCCGGAAAATGAAAAAAAATATTGAAACATCGCAATTTTATTTTTTTGAACTAGCGGAAGCAGTTAATCTCTAATGTAAATAATGATTTTATTACTTTTGTTAATGATTTTAAAACAGCTGAAATCAAAGTTTATTTTATAAATTGTTACATCAGAGTCATTTATTAAAAACTTAATTGAAAACTAATAAATCTTATTTAAATTTTGCGAAATTTCGTATGTCACTAAATGTCTATAGTGAGTCTATTATCCTACTATAAATTATAGGCTAGTCTATAGTTATAATAATAATTCTAATACTTTATTAAATATTATATTATTCACTATATAAACTATATTATAAATTATAATATGTATAATAAATTATTAATTAATAATAATAATAATAGAATGATAATCATTTAAAGAAATGTTTTATTAATTTTGAAAATAATAAAGAATTACAAATTTTTTATTAGGATTAGTTCTTAGGTTATACATTTAAATGTAAATTGTCGGCTGAGTATGATTTGCGATTGCTGCTTTTTAAAAAAAAAATCACATAAATTATCTGATCTGCATATAATGTATTCATTTTATGGCATTAATTTCAGCTGAGAACTACCTGTTTGTTTGAAATTTTCATAGCTAAAGCTTTGATAGTTTTTAAGTTATGCATTTAAATTTAAATTGACGTCAGAGTTTGATTTGCGATTTCTGATTTTTTAAAATAATTTTCATAAATTATCTGATCTGCATTAACATATTCCTTTATTGGCATTACTTTCAGCTGTGAATTATCTGTTTGTACTGAAAATTCTACGGTTATTGCATTGTTGATTTAAAAGTTATGCTGTATTGTAGTAAAACAGAATTTATTGATTGACTTTGTCGCTAATGACCCTTTGTTCTTATATTATTGTGTTTTTTAAAATATATTAATATTTAATTAATTCACAACAACCGTGTTGTTTTTTGTCTAGGTATGGGTTATAAATGTATCCCCCAAATTGCATGGCTCTATCTTCATTAATTAATAAGTTATGAACAAAATAGCATGCGTAGAGCTAAAATTGGATCAGTCTTTAGAATTACTTACAAAGAGTGACAAAGACAAATAAGGAAGAAAATTAATTCACTAAAAAAAGCGTAACTTTTCTCTTATAAGAGATAGAAGAATGATTTAGGTGTCATTGGAAAGCTGACAGCAAGCTCTTTCCAATGATATTGATATGCTATATGTTTATGTATGTTTAATTTGAAATTTTTGGAGTGACTTAAAGTCACTTAAGTGCCTAACATTGACTAACGTAGTTAACATAGCCATTTGTCATATTCAAATATTAATCAGTAAATCCATTATATATCGATTTTTTAAAGAGTACATGCTTATGAAATATCTTGGGTATAGGGACTTATCACTTAATGAGGAGGCACTTTTTCTTCACATTTAATCATTTAGCTTAAATGCAGAGTTAGGCCTAAGACCTGCTTCTTGTCCACTGAACAATCTCTAATTGCCGAAATGAACTGTTCTTTCTTACACATTCCCCTAACCGGTAAATTATCGTTTAGCGGATCCGGCCGCCATCTTTGTTTATATGCAAACTTCTGAAGCACTACAACTAAACCTAACCCTAACCCTAAATTCTTTATTACCTTCCAGTTTGGAAACATTCACTTATAAAAAATTTAAAACTTAACTAATTTCTCTTAAATTGGGCGGTGTATAGAGTTTCGGACCTAGCAATATAACCGTCCTCGAGGCGGCCACCATCTTGGATCCGTACAACAATAATTAGCCCCCTAAACTATTCCAAACTACTACATCAAGGTTGAAAGTTAATTCAAATTATTTAATTTTTCTTCACATCTCTTACTACCCTAAACCTTGGTACAGCACACTTGCGCTGCAACATTGAATGTTAAATAAAAAATTATTAGGATTTACGCCTTACAGCAAGAATTAATGAAATTTTTAACCCAATGCGGTAGGGATGGAGACAAACAGCCTGAAGTATTTCGGTAGTATTCTGTAGTTTATGTATTATTACTTAGTCTACTTCCTGTTTCAAAGTTGCAGTCAAAGTTCTCAAGTACATGTATTTTAAAATGTACCTCTCTGCTACATTTTTACTTATTACAAATGTTTAAGATGTAAAACTTTCCAGTACCTCAAAAATTGAAGAATACTACAACATAAAATTACCTTCTAACTCCAATTTTGTTTTTCTGTTGTATTTTAAAATATTTTTTTATTGTTGTTTTTTAAAATATTTTAAAAATAAATATAATTTTTAAAAACTAAATAAGCATCCATGGATTTACCATGCGCGCGTAACCAGGCAAACGTATTTCCTTATATGATTTTTAAATATTTCGTGTGTGTGAATGTTTGCATACCTTCATTTTGAAATGACTAATGACAAACAAAATATCCTTTATTAACAATAACATGTACCAATGAAATTAGGAACTCATTTTGAATTATTGTCCATTAATAGTAATAATAGGCATTTTATTTTAATTTTTCAATAGCACTAAATAAAACAGTCATAAAATAAACAGATTTAAAACAAGGGGACTATGTAGAAATTCATTTAACATTTAAGGTGACTGAGTCAAATGCATTGAATAGCCAAATTGAAACAAGATACAATTAAAACAGGTGGTGTGAGGTGAACGCCCACAACATGTGAGTCCAGCAGGCCAGGAATTGGCTGTTTGCCAAGTGGACTCCAAGAAAAAAAAAAGAAAAACAATTAATGAATACCATCCGTTGTCTAAACAAATCCGATCAGTATGAAATGTTGTTGATGTGTGAATGATGGATTTTGTTAATTGTATTTGGCAAAGAAACAGATATGATATAAAATAAACCTTGTCTCCTAATCTAGAACGGGCACTGTTCATAAACTGATTCATTAAATCTGAACAACGCTCAGTGGAAAATAATGAGCCCACCACCTACCTTGCTCGATAGCGATGGTGAAGTTTGTTTCTGCTACTTGATTATTGCCATCTAGCACAACACAAACGTAAATTATCTCTTGAGATTGAACTTGAAGGCAACCCATTCAACGCCCAACTACCGCATGGAAAGAAAGAAAAATTGTATGTGTTTGTTCTTTCAAATGGAATAAGAAATGTGATTTTATCTTTATGTCTATATGAGGGTTGTATTAAGTTATCTTTGTGTTGTATTTCTAAATTAGAATTAATTGACTTTTGTATAATTTACTCTTGGTTCTTCTATCCTCTAGTGTTTCAAGGTTTAATGATTTAGCTCATGGTGTTACTCTTGTCAGTTTTGAATATTCTCCAGAAATGAATCTGGCGGCTCTTTTTTGGATTTGTTCTAACTTATCAATATTTTCTTTGATGGATGGGTCCCATGCGGAAGATGCATATCCTAGTATAGGTCTCACCAAGGTGAGGTTTGATTTTTTAAAAAAACTTCATTGACAGGGGAATTCCAACATAGTTTCTCATTTATTTTGACTCTTTATTTTGCATCTTTAGTGTGGGTTAGTTCTTTTCCATGAATGAAGTATTTTGAATATATTTGTTTTTTTTCTTTGTTACTCTTAGCAGTTAACATTTTTCTGGGTGGAAGGACAAACTCCAATTAGTTTCCCATTTTATTAAGTCATCTAAGTCTTTTTGTAAAATTTTACTATCTTATATTATCTTAGATATACAGACGCTCCTTCTATGCAGAAGATAATTGCGTCCACAGACCATGTGAGATGATCTGTTGGCAAGTGATGCAGCGGTCACAGGCCACGGCTATAGGGGTTCCACGCATTACCCCAACCGCCTAACTATTGTCTAGATAGGTACCCATTTAGAGCTGGGTGACTCGGGGACTCCTCAGGCCCCGAGAACAAATCCTTATCTTCTTGTGGATTTGAACTCGTGACCATCAGTATGACAGTCAAGAGCGCTACCTCTCGACCACCACGTCCCACGTCTTGTTCGGACTTGATTTTTCTATAAATTATACAATCATCAGCAAATAACCTAACTTTAGTTCCTGTTGAGATATTGTTGGGTAAGTCATTTATATAAATTAAAAATAGTAAGGGATGTAGCACAGTTCCTAGTGGAACTCCTGAGTTAACCTTTATTGGTGTAGATTTAGATCCATTAGTTATAACAGTTTGCTCCCTACCCAATTGGAAGTCTTAGATCCAGAGATGTAAGGGACCTGAGATTCCAAAGTATTTAAGTTTTTTAAGTAAACTAAGGTGGTGAACTTTGTCAAATGCTTTTAAGATGCCTAGTAATATTGTTTCTATTTGATCATTTTTATCTAAGCCTTTTGATATTTAATCTATTAGACCTATCAATAGTGTTTCACATGATCTGTTTTTTCTAAAGTCATGTTTGTGTGGGCATAGGGCATTATATTTGTCAAGGTGATGAACTATTCTGCTATATATTATGTGTTCCAGTAATTTACAGGTGACACTAGTAAGTGATAGATTTCTGTAATTACCAGGGTCGGACTTATCACCTTTCTTAAAGAGTGGCGTTACGTTGGATAATGTCCTATCCTGGGGCACTTTACCCTGGTTTAGAGAGGCTTGAAAAAGAAATACAAGGAATGGGGCCAGTTCATTGCTCACTTCTTTAAGTAGCCTTGCTGGCAATTCATCTGGGACAGTAGCTGTGTTTATTTTTAAGTTTTTATTCATAAAATTGGGCAAATGAACAAATGCTAAAGACGAAGCTATTAGGCCTTATTAAGATGAATCAAATGAACCGGACGTATGTAAGCTGTTTTGCACATGTCAAGAGCAGACATGATTTTAAGAAGTAAAAATATAATTTTAAAAAATTATTAAAAAAACAACGAAAAATAAAAAAAAAAACCTTTCTTTTTATCTATTTTTTCTTTTTTAAAGTTATGGTCAAATGTTGTCTGAACCTGAAATTATCTACCAATCTAAGTGACTATTGACACATTCATAATTTACGATGCCGTTTTTTAGAGTTATGGTCAAATGTTGTCTGAACCTGAAATTATCTACCAATCTAAGTGACTATTGACACATTAATAATTTACAATGCCGTTTTTTAAAGAGCCTTAAGTAAAACCATATAGCTTTTTGTTTTAACCTATTTAAATGTTGGGCTAATATGAACAGAGCATTGAGGCTGCAGGCTTATGTAAAAGAGTGATCCTGATTGCCGGTTGCTGAGACAGTTAATGAGGCTAATGACGCAGAGAGTCTATTTTGATAAGGTTATTTAGACTGTTGTTTTTTGAAGGCCCTTTGACTGTTTAAAATGATAAAAGATTTCCGTCAGCTCATCTAAGTTAAGTATCTTTAAGAATATAACAAATATTTAATAAAAATAATCCCTTTCTGATGCAATGGAAAAATAATACATAATTAACTCTTAATGTACCAAAGCGCGGTAATCCGCGTTTTACCGTTTAGTACCAAAGCGCGGTAATGCGCGACTCGATAGAACTCTCTTTAGAAACAAAATTACAGAAAATAAAAACTATTCAGTGCGGGATGAACGATGTTTTCGACTTCCGGCAATGGCGGCTGTTTATAGGTAGTCCAAACTGGCGAAAAAACGCGATTTGGGGTCATTTTTCATAGTTTTCAAAAAATTAATAAAAATACTTCTAAGAGTCTTACACAAATAAAATTAATATGTGAATAAACTTCAAATCTTTATCTACAGAAATATATATCTTTTGTATATGTAACTTGTGTCTATATGTGTTTTTAATGTGTTTAAAAAGTATCAGTTTTGACAAATTTTACGGCGTTTTTTCGCGTGAATTTTTACCATAGGTGTTTAAAACGCTGATCGCGTCGCGCCAATTTAAATTAGCGACGTAGTGTTAACATCAAATTAACGGGAAGACCCTACCCTTTCGTTTGATGTATAGAAAGTATATCTAACTTCATTATTTCATTTTAAAAATTCTGATTGAAAACTTAAAACGAAAAAAAAACAATGAAAATAACTAAGTTGTAATACTTTTCGCACACCGATAGAAAGATCATTATAATATTCAAATTACTGTTGTAAAATCAAATGAGTGGTAACTATTGGCACGAAGCGATCTTCTTTAGAAAAAGATAACCATTTTCAATTTTTCGTGTTTACGGGGACAACGCTGCGAGTCACTGCGAAGTTCTTTGACCACGGTCTTGTGGTTTTGTTAATAGGAATTACTCGTGTTTTAAGACGTAAATCAATACGTAAGTAACATATTTAAAGTTTTATTTACATTTAAACAAAAGATTTACACCTGTTTTAGTTTAGTTGATTTAGTTAATAAAAAGATATTATTATCTTAAGCAACACTGCTGGTCTCATCGCAGTAACATTAATAATAATTGGACGAGTCTGGCACATACTTCACATAGGGTATGATTAGAGTTGGATGTATTTAATTTAGGACTGTCTATCGATAAAAAACATGGATAATCTTAGAAAGGACTGCATAATACATGCTCAAATGATGTTACATTTAATATTTGTTAACAAATTACGGCTGTAATAATTATTTACAATACGGGTTTCTGCATAAATTGTGAATCGATTTCAAGATGGATTCCCGATAGCCTGTGGCAACGGAGTATGTTGGAACTGGCATTCTTTTCGGGGGGTGTTAGGATTGAATATCAATGAA
>MUZC01000361.1:92060-119186 GCA_002072015.1 Radix auricularia | reverse complement strand
TCTTTTTTAGAAACAAATATTTATTTCAAAGTTCTAGGAACTATTATGAATTTTTTCATTCATATTAATTACTTAGTAAAAATATTTATTAATATTATTATACTTGATAATATTTAGATTTCTTTGCTCTGCACTGTGAATCTTGTGCATACCAAATAAGTAGGATAACATAGACTCACCCACTTCAGTAATTATTATGATTTTTATCAATGAATATCAGTAAAACTAATCAGAATCTGATCTAATGTTCAAAGTTAAATCCTCTGATTCTGATTAAAAATATACTATTTGTATTTAGTAGATAGTTAGCCTATTATAGTCTTGGTTTAAGTATAGTGAAGTGCAACTATATTAATAATTCAATAAATAGGTTTATAATTCCAAATTAATTCCTATACTTCATCTAGAGACCATGCCATGATCATGAATAAAGACAACATCACAGAAATAGAAAGTGATGACTATACTATGCTACTTTGCACTGATTGAAATGGTAACCAAGATGTAGTACCAGTAGCTGGAATGACCTCTTCATTGAGTATCATAAGAAAGCTAATATGTAAGTATTGTAAATTGTAAGTATGGTTTTAAGTTCAATAATAAATCTTTTAATGTTTAAGTATTGACTTCAAACACTTCCTTACCAAAGATTACACATAATTCTAGTTTTTATGGTATATTAATAACTTGTTTTTAATAGTATATTCCTTAATCCTCAGTGGGGGAAATTCTTGTTGGCCCCGTGTGCATCATTTAGGGCTAAAGGAAAAGGCCACAGCTTCCACCAGTTCCTAGAACATACGGCTTAATTTTTCATGTTACAATTCATCAAGGTCCAGAGTAACAAGAACAACAAAGATGTTGCAAACTGTTTCCAGAAAGTCACTACCGGCTTGATTGTTTTTGTCAGGAAAATGGAACATGTGGTTTCTAGTATTTTGACACTTTCTGGGACTGATTCTTTGATGGATTATTTAGCAATGACATTGAACCTGGATTCTTTATATCCAGCCTTGGAGAAGTGAGGTATTACTTTAGCTAATGTATGTACACCACTTTATTTTGATAAAAAAATCTGTAGTGAAGTCAATGTGACTAATAAAGACTTATAAAACATTTCTTAAAATAAAAGTGGGGAAGAAAAGTGATGGCTAACAGTTACAGAAATTTCATTGTGCTAATTTACTCTTAAGTGAGGTAAAGACTAAACAAACTGAAAGGTATGGTGAAGTTCAAAATATTGCACTTGCACATTGAAAAAGGAAAATAAAATTTTAATCCGTTTTTTAAACAATAATTCATAAGTTCTGTACTTGTACTAGTTAAAAGAATTTTATGAATTTAAGGGGCTAAACTGTTTCTTTTTGCAATTCATTCACAGAAGTTTAAAATTAACCTTATCATGATGTTTGAAGTGTAGATTGTCAAGACAAGGAGACATTTATTGTTAAATTTTTTGTATCATTTAATGCAACTATAAAATATTTTCTTATGGCTTATGGTGTTGAGCATTGTTATTTCTGACAATTCATTTTTTAATAAGTAAATATATCTGAGAACAATTTAAAATGCTTTTGATTTAATTATTTTTTTTTAAAAACGTCATTATTTAAAAATAACTTGGGGCCAGTATATTTGAAATTAATTTAATTCATGTAAATACACTTTAATGCTATTGATTCATAATGCTTACTGTGCTGATCAACACTATCTTTAGTTTGATGTATGGTATGTTGAGTTATGTCAATTGCATAATTTTTTATGAATTTTTAAATTTTAGCATTTTTAATTATCACGTATTAGTACTTAGTGTTAGTACTTATGAGGGTACTAGTTTTAAGGATTTTATCAATTAAAGTGATTAAACTGTTTCTATCTTGAAATTCATTCACATGAATTGTTAGGCTTATTAAAAATACCTTAATTTGATGTTAGATGTTGGATATATTGATTTTTGTGACGAGGTGACATATTTTTATGTTTACATTTGTGTATCATTTCATGCCACTTTTTAAAAGCTAATTTAATGGGGTTAAGCATTAATAAGATTTCTCTCATTTCATTTTTTTATAATTAGATTCATCTGAGAACATTTTGAAATGCCTTCGGCTCAATAGTGTTTTGCCAAGCATTTTTTATAATTTTTTTAAAAACTTCAATTTTTGAAAATTTAATGGGGTGGGTATCTTTGAACTTATTTTAATGGATGTAAATGTCCTTCAATGCTATTGATTCACATTACTCATTGTTCCTGTTAAAATTACCTTTAATTTGATGTATGGTATGTTTATTTATGTCAATTGCATAAATTTATATGAATTTTTGAAACTGTGCATTTTACACTTTTTCGGTCGGAAAATAAAAATGAAAAAAAAAAGATGTTTTCAATTTTTAAATATTTTTTTAATTTTGAATGAATCAATGTAGAGGCTACAAAAAAATTGGGCTTATTAATTATAAACTTTGTTGTAACTTTACCAATTTCTAGACATCTCAGTAACTTATGTTAAAAAATACCAGTCTTTGAAAATGACCTTTTTTGAAAAGTGAAAAAATTCCGATTTTGGCCTTTTTTCAAAAAATTTGAAAATAGCATAACTTTTTTGTTTTTTAAGATAACTCAGTAATTTTTTTTCCCAATGTCTTAGAATAAAAAGTACTACAACATGAAATACACCAAAATTATAAAATCCTAAAAATTAAAATCAGTTTGGACTACCTACTGTTTACCTTGCTAGTGTTATCGCTCGATTCGCGTCGTTTTTTGGAAGATTTTACGGGTTTTTTTCGAAGATGCGATTTCGCTATATTTTATTACTAAAATAATAGTACTAAACTACAGGTAAATATAGTTTTAAACGCAAAACGGTCTCTCGGAAACATAAAATAACCATTCTTATTCTTAAACATGATGTCAGTATGACTATAATAATAAAAATGGATTTAACGCAATTTTTTAAATTTTATAACCGGTTGATCGCAATTCGGGAAATTCTTATGGTACTGAGGCGGAAGTTTTCCAAAAACCTTATGGCACATTAAGAGTTAATTACATGCACTTTAATTCAGAAAAAATAACAGCTTCATGAGAAGATGACGGAAAGCAATCCTACAAACATGGATGAATATATTTATTATTTATGTTTTACAAAAATAATTAAATCAGAAAGTCTATGTTTATTAGAAAGAGCTAAATTATTACCATGACTGAGCAAGTTAAAGTGATGTTCTGTCCCAATGGGTTTGATGAGTAATGTGGGTCATTGCCATTGTGATGATCAGAAGTAATTTTCGGTACACCTATTCTGGCTGTGTTTTAAAAAATAGAAATCAGCATTTAATTAAGATGATATCCATTTAAAAGAAAATACATAAAGTAATAAGGATATTGAGTAATTTACTTCAAAACCTTTGGATATTAACCAAAATGTTTCTTGACTTAATGTAAGATCTCGGCAAAATAATGTGACCATTTTGTTAAATCATCATGTGACGTGTAACTAATCACTTAACCCTGAAAAATAATAACTATTTTTTAAGGTAGTAATAAAACAAACTTCTGCTGTTTTTTTCCATTTATATTATATATTAGCAATATATCTGAAGGGTTGCTTTAAATTATTTTTGTGGAGCATTTTTAAGTTAGAATTAATTGCTTTATGTGTTTGTTATTCTATTCTCTAGTTTGTAAAGGTTCAATGACCTAAGTCATTTCAGTTTGGAAAATTCTCTAGTACAGATTCTTTCAGCTCTCTTTGAATTTCTTCTAGACTATATGTTTTCTTTTGACGATAGGTCACATACAAATTTGCATAACCAAGTACTTAGGTTTAGTAAAATAGGACATCTTAGACAACCTAAGTATAAACTATTTATGAAATAAATAAACGGGTCTGGCAAAACTCCAAACTAACGGAGAAAACAAACTTTGTGTATATATCGAGCCTGTGTCAACAGTACACTACTATATGGGAGCGAGACATGAACCACTTTTACATCTCAAGAGCGCTAGCTTAATAGCTTCAATTCGAGATGCCTGCGTCGTAGCCTTGGTATTAAATGGCAAGACAAAGTGCCATATTTGTGAGGTCCTAACGCATGCCAATACCCAAAGCATGTTCTCAATTCTTAGTGAAAGACGTCTGAGGTGGCTAGGACATGTCAAAAGAATGAGCCCCGGCCTCATCCCGAAGGACCACCTATGTGGTGAACTTGCTTCAGGAAAGAGGAAAACAGGTCGCCCATGCTCGCGATTTAAAGATGTCTGTCAAAGGGACATGAAAGCAGCCACAATACACACAAGTGACTGGGAGTTTAAGACAGAAAACTGATCTAGGTGGCGTACAGTTGTCTAAAAGGGCGTCATAGTAGCCGAGGAGCAAAGAATGGAGGAGGCTGCATACAGAAGAGCTAGGAGCAAGGCCAAAACATTTAGAAGCACAGAACTCGTGTGTAAAAACTGTGGTATAGACTGTCACTAAAGGATAGGACTGCACAGCCACTCCAGAAAATGGAACCCAACCCAAAGGTGATGCACCATCGTCGTGCGAGACGGAAGAATGCCGAATATTAGCTCCTTAAATCTAAACAAGAGGTTTATCAAGCAATGCAGAAAGGACTAAAGCAAAAAGTATACTTTATACAGACACGTTTTGATTACGCTACTTCATAGTTATTTCATAGATCAGCAGCAGATCAAGATTGCACGGGGCCCCTGGCTGCAATTCTATTTGGGGCCAGGTCCAGCCACCTTTATTAAACAATATAATAAGTTTGGGTAGCAAAGTCAATAGTGCGCTAGCCTCACAAGCTGAGGGACGTGGGTTCAAGACCACGAAAAGCCACTATAAAAATGTTGTGCAATGACTAACGCTTAGAAAGTCCTCCGCTGACCTGGAGAGGGATGGGCGCCGCCATTGTCTATTAAGCCAGAGAATATTCTAATGGAAACATTAGAATCCTCTACGACCTCAATAAAAAAGAGGTTATGGGACTAAAAAAAAAATAAGTTTGGGGCCATTACATCATTGGGGTGCCCCTTGCTATAGCCCAATCAGCACACCCACCCCCTTAATCTGCCATTGATCAGCAGGTAACTCTTCTTAAAAATCATTTTGGGGGGAAAAGGCAGTTGATAATTATAATTTCCCTAGAGAGGAGCATTTCAGCTCATTGGACAGTTTGTTACTTTTAGCACTTTTGGTTAAAGTTATTTTAAAGAAAAACCTTACCCTTTGAAGTTATATTTTGACTTATGCTAGCTGTGTGAGAAATTGGTCCATAAAATGTAGCAGTGCAGCTGTATAGTCCGGCATCACCACATTGAGCATCAGGCACATAGAGTGTGAGTTTTATGGTAGCCTTGTTGTTGTCTGGGTCATTGACAGGACCTTTACCACCAGCTGCTTCAATCATCCATGGCCTATCATTCGGAATGTTCTATATAAAAAAATGAAAATCTTATCCTATCTGTTAAGGACACTCCTTCAATACAAAAGTTTATTGCATCCTATTGTTTGGGTGTTTTTTCTAGGCTTGCTTTTTTTATTTGTTTAAATGTTTATAGTTTCTTGGTTTCATCTTGCACCGAATATAAAAATTCCAGGCGGGATGAAGGCGAATTTATAAGTGTTTGCTTTGCATATGGAATAATAAAATGTGGTTAGTCCGTAGGTCTATCTGAGGGATGCGTTAAATCTAGAGAAGGAATAGTGATATACTGCAAAATTATTCTAGGACTGTAGGACCTTGATATTGTTAGGGTAACCAGTACAATAAAACTAAAATATTTAAAATTCCTAGAAGATTAATCTATCTTTGGAGTAAATGTAATTCAATAAAACTACATCAGTAAGTGCCTAACTTCCAATAAAATTTCCTATGTAAATTTAACACAAATAGCTCAGTGGATGACATTATATGGATAAGAATGTTCCAAAAAACAAACATCAAATAAAGTTAACAAATGCTGGTTCAAATGTAGTTTAAGGAAAAAACTATGCAAACACAAAGAGAACTTCTTTAAGAAATTTAGGCTACCAATTTAAAGAGATAGATCAACACAAATATACTTTGGATTAAAGCTTTTGTTACAAAAAATTAATCGAAACATTAAAAAAAATGTATAAACGATGTAATATCTAAAATTAACAATAAAAACATATAGTCCTTTATCAAATCTAAAAAAATGGAACATACAGGAATAGACAAACTAAAGAATATACATTCTCTTTTGGGTCAAGCCGTTAGGCTCTTAACCTGGTTCAATTTATCGCAAGCCAGCCTCATCAAGCGGGCATCATCATAGAGGTAATCCTCTGCAAGTACCGCAACTTCACCCTCCAAAACCCCTTCCAACTCGGGCCACCGTCTCCCCCGGGGCAGCCGCACAGTCGACAGGCCAGTTCCCTCCTGTTGTCAAACTTATACAAGTCGCTTCGTGTGGGACGATGATCAGTTCTCATCCGTGTTATGAGCGTCTGATTACTACGTTCAAGTCTCACCAGGGATCGCTTTTACTTGGTCTCTGCATTTTCCGGTATACTTCCTGGCCGTAATCCCATTTGCCCAGCCCTCAAGCCACTTCTCACGGAAATGGTCTTTTAGCCACGACTTGACCTCCAGTTGGGTCAAGGGCTTTTCAGGTTTGGACTGGGCTGCGCCTGCCTTAGCCAGTGCGTCGACTCTGTCTGATTGGATCGTACCGCAGTGTCCAACCGTGTACTGTAGGATAACTATGCCGCCACGTGCCAGGAGTTCACCTACTGTCTCCAAAATGACACCTGCCGTTTTGGCCTCCCGAGAGAATCTATCCAAGATCTCGAGCGAAAACCGAGAATCGATGAAGACCACGACGGTCGGGAAACTCTTTCTCTTTGCTAGACGTTGGCGCACTTCCTTCAAACTCCTGTGAATCACTTCCAGTTCGGAGACATGACTACTGTTAGCAGATCAACACGGCCCCGCCAGTTCAACGCTGTCGGGTCCTGGTTAAGGGTTTTGAATTAGCACACCATATCCACTTCTGCCATCTCTGAAACCTGAGCCGTCTGTAAAGACTTTTACCCCGCTGTCTCCATAGGCTTCGATAGTGCGCAGAGTCTCGTCTCGCAAGAGCTCAAAGGGACTGGCCCAGGTCACCGCGGCATTTGCCAGTGTCAAACGTATTTCAGGCGGGTCAAAGCTTTCATGTGGCCCTCGAGCAGGGACATGTTGCATTCGTTCCCTGTGTTTGGGTAGGGCACTGAGTCTTCTAGTACGTAGACCGCATCCATGAAGAAGGGTCGCATCAGTCGTGTCCTCTTAACCCAGCGGTTTTGTAATTGGTAGCAGGATTCGTCATGCTCCAACCTACGGTATCGCTCAACCGTGGTCATGATCGCCTTTTCTCACCTTATCACCAGGGGTTCTACTTTTGCCATAATTTATACCGCAGCGGTGGGTGTGGTACCTAATGCCACGCAAATGAACCGTAGAGCTTGGTTCTGTAATCGGTTCAGTCCCTCTAGAGCCGTACGGCCTGCAAAGGCCTCGACCGGGAGGCTGTAGTCAATAGCACTTCTCATGCTACCAAGATAGAGAGCTCTTAGTAGTCTTGCGTCTGCACTCCAACTAGTACTAGCTAATTTCTTCACCAGGGACAATTTAGCTGTGGTTGTGGCGCATAATTCACGCACATGGCTATGCATCTGGATTTTCTGGTCCAGCTTTATTACCAGGTACGTTGGTGTCCAATCCCAATGTAACCTCTTCCTGCAGATCTGAAGCACCACCTCGTGCTTCAGAGCATTCCGTCCAAAATGGAATGGATTGTTTTTTTCCGTATTGACTTCTAGGCGCCAATGGTTGGCGTAATTTTCAATACGGTTCAGATCATTCTGCAGCCGGTTTTGTAGTGTTGCAACGTCTTTTCCTGAACTCCATATCACAAACATGGCATTCTGGGACTCGAGAATGTCTTGTAGGTCGTGAACGTAAGCTAAGACAAAGAATAATGTACAGCAGAGCGCTTAACCCTGTGGGAGTCTGTCTGCCAGTCGTGCCTCGCTGGATAGCACTTCTCCTAGCCGTGTCTTGATCGTTCGGTCCGTGAGGAACTATTTTATCCAGCTGTACATTTTACCAATGACACCTAACTGCTGCAGCTTGTAAAGTAGCCCTCCACGCCACACCTTATCGTATGCCTGCTTCAGATAGAAGAACACTGCAACCGTGTGGTTCTTCATCTGGAGTTAGTTTGTCATGGTCTGAATTAAGCGTAGTGCTTGGTCCATCGGGTTACGTCCTTTGCGGAATCCACTCATGTAATAAAATCTATAGTAATAATGAGGCGAAAGCTAATATCTTTAACAAATATTTTGCATCATTAGGTTTGGCCTCAGGCGCCACGGAATTTTCTTTTAAATTTAATTAAAATCGAAAGAATAATAGAACGTGACATAACTGTAGCCGATATAAGTATACAGTATACATTGACTCCCAAGAAACCTTAAAATAAACAAAGCCACTGGCCCAGATGAATGGCCTGCAAGGTTATTAAAAGAACTAAGCAAATAACTTAAATCCCTGGCCGGACAAAATCTGCAACCGGGAACTGTGGCAGCGGACGAAACAGAAGCCCATTGAAGAAGATATTTCTTCAAAAGCGATGGAGGTGAATCGGTCATACACTAAGAAAACCTACTTCTAATACAACAAGGCAAGCTCTGAAATGGAACCCCCAGGGTAAACGGAAAATAGGCCGCCCAAGAAACACTTGGCGCTAGGAATTGAAGGCAGACATTAAGAGAATTGGCCATGAATGGAAGATCCTGGAGAAACTGGCTCAGGGTGTCTTGAGGTCTCTTGTCGGTGGCCTTTGTCCTAGAAGGAAGTGCAGACGCCAACGATGATCAGTGGATGTCTCTCATAGACGAGAAAGCTCAACTCAACTAAAACCTTGTATTTCATTTTCAAGACTCTATAAACCAGGGTAAAGTAGCCCAGTATTTGAAATTAGCAAACGTAACTCCCTTCTTTAAGAAAGATGATAAAATATGATAAATGAAACCCTGGTAATTACAAACCTGTATCACTTGCTAGTATCACCTGTAAATTACTAGAACACATAATATATCGTAGTAGAAGATTAATTAACCCTTTTGACAAATATAATGCCCTGTTCCCATATCAATACAACTAAAGACAAAATAGATTATGTGAAACACAATCAATCGTGCAATAAATGATTTGTCAAAAGGCTAAAACAATAATGATCAAATAGATACAAAATTACCAGTCTTCTCAAAATCATTTGACAAAGTTCACAACCTTAGTTTATTAAGGAAAGTTAACCACTTGGGGAATCTCAGGCTCAGATCCCTTACAACACCAGAACCAAGACTTCCTTTTAGGTTTAAAAATTACCCCTTTTCTGTCATGCTATCACGCTGAAATTTTGCACATAGACTTGTTTCCCATAACAATTCATTGTATCTAAAATTCGGATTTATGAAATGTACCATAATTAAATAAATGCCCTCTGAGTTTACCCCTATATAAATGTATGCTGAATGATCTCCATGTGTTTGCTGGAGTTCAGTCCAGCAATCGTTGACCACACTCTCAACCCACCCGTTCCCATTTGACATCTAGGTGAGTTTAGTTAAGTTCTTTCTGTAAATGTTTGTCACGCAATGCATATTATTTTGAAAATAATCAATACTTTTGGTTATGTTTCATATATAAGGGATTTAGAGTAAAAGAAATTATTATTACGCGTTTATAAAAAAAATAAATTAAATCCCTTATAGTAGCTTCACCATTTTCTCTTTGTCGTTCGTTGGTGCAGTTGAAAAACATAAGTTAAAATTTGACCCACTTCCCGTAATGCTATCGAGCTGAATTTTCGCACATAGACTCGTGTTACCTAACAATTCATAATTTCAAAACATCACATGGATTAAATGTATCTTAATAAACTTATACTTTTAGCATATCTCTATGAAACTCAATGTCAGCCGTCTGCAATAGTTCACCTCCACTTGTTCTGAAGCCTAGTCAACAGCCCCCCTCCCATTTTTACAGCAAGGGGAGTTTAGTCAAGTTAAGTCTGTAAATGTTAGTCGCACGGAGCATATCAGTCTAAATATAATCAATAAGTTTTGTTCTGTCGAGAAAAGGTCGCCTTTACGTGGCTACTAGACGAGGAGGGTTGCGGTGTTGACCATGACCTGAAACTGTCAACTCCTGGCAAGCAATGCCAAATTCTGATATGTTAGCTGTTATGCACATATTGTGATTACAGTCGCTGTACGGATCTTAGGCCAACCATTTAGATGCAATGCCGATGATGAAAACCAACGTACCCGTTGAGGGTCGAGTTTCTCCGAAGCGACCGTTTCGCCCCCCTCAATTAAGTAGTAACGCCTCTGAGCGACGCCGGTGATGCTATCGAGCTGGACTTTTGCTCATAGAATCAAGTCGTTTTAAAAATGCATTGAATCAAAATTTCATAAGGATCGATTGTACCCTAATTAAATTAATGCACCTTTAGTTTATCTCTATATAACAGTATGGTAGCCCTCTGTTGTTCAATATAATCAATATTATTCGTTCTGCCTCATTTATGATTTATAAAGATTTATAGTAAAAAAAAGTTTTTACGGGTTGTTTATATTTATTTAAAACAATAACTTGGGAAACCGTTTGCACGTAGTAACGATTTTGGAAGAAAAATACTTGAAGGAAGTTCGTTAAGATAAAGGTTAGCTCATGTAAGAAAAAAAAAGTAGGGCTGCGGAAATTACCGATTAATTTCTCGATTAATCGGTAAACTATTTTATCGATTAAAATTATTTTAATCGATAAAATAATTATAAAAAATTGAAAAAAGAATTGTTTTTTTTAAATTCAATTTATTAATAAATAATTAATAATCGCTTTTATTTTATTATTATTATTTTATGTACAAACTTCTCCGTTAGGGAAACTTTTTATGAGTATACTTTAAAATAACCTGTTTTATAAGGACAATGATATAAAAACAATGTTTTTAACTTTTTAACATTAACAAAATTTAAATTCATTGACATTATATTGAACTACTTATTTTTAAATATATCCCCTAACAATAGTAAGTGATTTAAATTTAATTAAATTAAATACTTAGGTAATGGGCATTTTTAAAAATGCAATAACAGTGCACAAAATATGAAGGAAAACGAAATAGTGAAAAAAGAGATTATGAGGTCTTAGAATAATAATCATAGCTTTCGAACCACTTGGGATAAAAATATATCATCTCTCTGTTTTTACTAATCATCAAACAATTTCTATACAGCTGTGTTAATTTTATATTTATAAAATTAATTTGAAATTTTCATTCAAGTGCCTCAACTTTAATACGTTTTTTTAAAACTCGTTTTCATTGCTAACGTTTTAAAAATAACTTAATGAAATCACCAATCGCATGTTTTTATTACTTCCCTTGAAATTTTCAGTTTAATGACGCCATACATCTTTATTTTTAGCTTAACAAAATTATCGATTAATCAATCGGTAATTTTTTAAAAGTTAACGATTAAATTTAATTTAATCGATAACAGCCCTAGTTTTTACTAATCATCAAACAATTTATATACAGCTGTATTACTTTTATATTTATAAATTAATTTGAAATTTTCATTCAAGTGTCTCAACTTTAATACGTTATTTAACTTGCTTTCAGTGCTAACTGTTTTAAAAATAACTTAATGGAAATATCAATTGCCTGTTTTTATTACTTCCCTTAAAATTTTCAGTTTAATGACGTCATTCATCTTTATTTTTAGCTTAACAAAATTATCGATTAATTAATCGGTAATTTTTCAAAAGTTGAACGATTAAATTTAATTTAATCGATAACAGCCCTAAAAAAAAGACATTTTGGGCCCCAGTCACCTCATCAGTGTCAGTGTACAAAAAAGTTTTACCAGTTGACGTCAGGAAATGGTACTCAACAATCTCCTAAAGTTTCATGGCAATCCGGATCAATGGTTTAGTCAGCTTTAAAAGACATCCAGACATACATGGATTCATATTTACATACATGGATTCATACATACATACACACAAACACACACACACGCACGCACACACACACATTCACACACACATGCACACACACACATACATACATACATACACACATACACACACACATACATACATTAATACATACCTACTTTCATTTATATATAAATATATATAGATTCACCAAACAACTCAACAGGAACAATAATTAGGTTATTTGCTTATGATTGTACAATATATAAAACAGTTCAATCAGAACAACACAGTAAAACACTGCAAATAGAAGTAGACGAATTAATAAAGTGGGAAACTAACTGGAGTATGTCTTTCCACCCATTAAAGTGTCGACTGTTAAGAAGTACACACACAAAAAAAGAATAAATAAATTCAAAATATTTTTTCATGCAAAAGAACCTAACAAAAAAAAAAGGCAAAATACTTAATAGTATTAATAAATAAGAAAGAATCATGGAATCCCTTTGTCAATGAAGTTATTAAAAAATCAAACAAGAATCTTTTACAAATGAAAATAAAGATTTAAAACTAAAATGATACCGGCTACCTCACCCTGATGAGACCTAGTGCTATACTAGCTTAGCATCTTCTGTATGGGACCCATCCACCAAAGGAAATATTGATAAACTCGAGCTAATTCAAAAAAGAGCTTACAGATTCATTACTGGACAATATTCAAATCTGACAAGAGTAACACCATTAGTTAAATCATTAAACATTGAAACACCAGAGGATAGAAGAACCAAGAGTAAGTTAGTAATTATACATAAAGTAATTAATTCTATTTTAGAAATACAACACAAAGATAACTTAACACAACTATCAGATAGACATAAGGATAAAAACACCTTTCTTATTCCGTATGCAAAAACAAACACATACAAGTTTTCTTATTTCCTGTCGGGATACGGGCATGGAATGTTTTGCCTGAAAAAAAAAACAGGAAAGCCAACACTTTACCAACTTTTGATACTCTTTTAAGAAAGCAGGACTAGGCACATGCCTTAGATAAGCGTAAGACGCAATAATTTTCTGTATAATAGGAGCTTCTGTAACACGCGTGATAAGAAAAACATAAGATTCATTCGGATGAATACTTAAAGTCCTGTACTTAACCTAAATAAAAAATATTGATTACATGTTGAAAATAGCATCGTAAAATGAGATTAAAATTTGTAGAGACATTTTTAAAGTGCCATTAGAGTAGCCAATGACTAGGTGAAACCGTAATGAAAAGCAATGACTGATGTTACCTTGGAAAAGTTGTTCATTAAAAATGGTGTGTAGCTGGTAATAGTCTGGAATCTTGATGCGACAACTCTCTCAATTGATAAAGAATGTATCGATGATACATTTGTTGGAACTGTGCCGATTCGGTTCACATCACATTTGACTGTAAAAGTTCCTCCATCTTGAATCTCAGATCTATCAACTAGTTGAGACTGCACTGTAAAGGTATAAAAATAGAAGGCCAATAGTTTAAAAAATTTAAATATAAGTAATGAATGTATTTTAAGGATTTTAAGACTTACAATTACTTTAAAGTATTTTAAAAAATTATATCTATACCTATATTTATTTAGATAAATAATTGACCAGAAATTACGACAAGCACAAGAGGCGAGCAAATAAGCAGGATGAATGACCCCCACAAGTGTGATAATTCACAGATATGGTTGGTGAGCGAGGTTGATGCACTTAACTGTAGTGCACATTTTCTAGACAAACAATGCGTCAGTGGTTCTCCCCAAAAATTCACCCGCAAGGTATATATTTCTTCATGCTGCTGTGTCTGTTCTCCACCCCTCTCTCTCTCTCACACACACACGTTCTTTATCTTATATGTTACAGACGCTCCTTCTGTACAGAAGATTATTGCATCCTATGTATTCTTATGGTTTGTGTTTAGTCCTGTAATCTTACTAGAGTTTTAAATGATGATAAAGTGTTGGCTTCCTGGTTTCATCAGGCAACACATTCCACTCCCGAATACCGGACGGAAAGAAAACTTGTATGTGTTTGTTCTTGCATATGGAGTTAGAAAGGTGTTTTTATCTTTATGTCTATCTGAGGGTTGTATTAAGTTATCTTTGTGTTGTATTTCTAAATTAGAATTAATTGCCTTATGTATAATTACTAATTTATTCTTGGTTCTTCTATCCTCCAGTGTTTCAAGGTTTAATGATTTAACTAATGGTGTTACTCTTGTCCGTTTTGAATATTCTCCAGTAATGAATCTGTAAGCTCTTTTTGGATTTGTTCTAACTTATCCATATATTCTTTGGTGTATGGGTCCCATACAGAAGATGCATTATATTCTAGTATAGGTCTCACCAGGGAGAGGTAGCATTTTAGTTTTATATCTTTGTTACATTTGTAAAAGTTTCTTTTTATAAAGCCTAAGGTTTTGTTTGATATTTTAATAACTTCATTGACATGGGGGTTCCAAGATAGTTTCTCATTTATTATGACTCCTAAATATTTTTCATCTTTAGTTTGGGGTAGTTCTTTTCCATGAATGAAGTATTTTGAATTTATTTGTTTCTTTTTCTTTGTTACTCTTAGCAGTTGACATTTTTCTGGGTGGAAGGACATACTCCAGTTAGTTTCCCATTTTATTAATTCATCTAAGTCTTTTTGTAAAATGTTGCTATCTTGTTCTGACTTGATTGTTCTATAGATTATACAATCATCAGCAAATAACCTAACTTTAGTTCCTGTTGAGATATTTTTGGGTTAGTCATTTATAAAAATTAAAAATAGTAAGGGACCTAGGACAGTTCCTTGTGGAACTCCTGAGTTAACCTTTATGGTGTAGATTTAGATCCATTAATTATTACAGTTGGCTCCCTACCCAAATAGGAAATCTTGGATCCAGTGATGTAAGGGACCTGAGATTCCAAAGTATTTCAGATTTTAAAGTAAACTAAGGTGATGAACTTTATAAAATGCTTTTGAGAAGTCTAGTAATATTGTATCTTTTTGATCATTTTTATCTAAGCCTTTTGATAGATCATCTATTAGACCTATCAATTGTGTTTCACATGATCTGTTCTTCCTAAAGCCATGTTGGTGTGGGCATAGGGCATTATATTTGTCAAGGTGGTTAACTATTCTGCTATATATTATGTGTTCTAGTAATTTACAGGTGATACTAGTAAGTGATACAGGTCTGTAATTACCAGGGTTGGACTTATCACCTTTCTTAAAGAGTGGCATTACATTGGCTAATTTCAAATCCTGGGGTACTTTACCCTGGTTTAGAGAGGCTTGAAAGAGAACTACAAGGATTGGGGACAGTTCATTGCTTAATTCTTTTTAATAACTTGACAGGTAATTCATCTGGGCCAGTAGCTTTGTTTATTTTAAAGTTTTTTAGGAGTGAATGTATACCTATCTCATCTACAGCTATGTTACCTATTTCTTCCGTTTTATTTAACTTTATTGAAATTTCCTTGTCGCCTGAGGCAGAAAATGATGATGCAAAATATGTGTTAAGGATATTAGCTTTAGTCTATTTATCATTATAGGTTTTATTATTTGAGCCTTTTAGTGTGGCTATACCTGAAGGCTCCATTTTTTTTTTATTTGATAAAGGACCATAAGTTTTTATTGTTATCTTTAGTTATCACATTGTTTATATAATTATTTTGGAGGTTACGGCTAAGTTTTTGAGTCAAGTGTTTAATTTTTAAGTATTTTTTGTGTATCCTTTCTAAATTGGTATTGGTAGCCTTAAATAAATTCTCCTTTAGTTTGCAATACTTTTTAAATTTAAAATTGAACCAGCATTTATTAATTCTATTTGAAGTTATTTTTGTTGGAACAATCTGATCCATTATGGTTTTTAGATTTGTTTCTATTTACTTCCATATTTCTTCTACAGGGCTAGCTATGCTGAATTTACTTAGGAAATTTTGTTGGAAATTAGAAGCTGATTGGTGTAATTTTATTAAGTTGCATTTATTCCAAAGATATATTGTTCTTCTAGGCATCTTATTTATTTTAGTTTTAATTGTGTTGGTTACCCTAACAATATCATGGTCAGACAGCCCAGGAATTATTGTACAGTCTAGTACTAGTCCTGATCTGTTTGTTAGGAATAAATCTAGTATTATGTTTTTCCTAGTTGCTTATTTTACTATTCTAGGTTTATGTTGTTTATTATTTATTGTGTCAAAGAAATGTTCATTAATTTCTTTATTATTTTGGTGGCTATCAATCGTATAGTTTTTCTAATTTATATCTGGAAGATTTAAGTCCCCATTGTCCAAATCACAGCATTTTTATGATTTTCTTTAATAGAAATTAGTTGACTGCAGAGATTCCTCATGTATTCTTTGTTTGTATTTGGTGGTCTATATATACTGCCTACAATAAAGGGCGATGAATTTAATTTAACTATTTTGCAAAAAAACAGATTCTATATTAGTATTAGAGTTTTGTTTTGTGTTAATTTCTTCGGCTATGAGAGTTGATTTTATTGCAAGTAGGCTAAGTAGGACGTTACCATGGTTGTCTGTAGGTACTTCGACAAGCTGCGCGCGCCGATCATTTTCGGGTCCCGGAAATCGGCTATTTTTTAAAGCAATGGTCAGTGCCGTTAGGTCACATGGTCATTCGGTAATCTTGTTTCCATTGTCGATAAAAGATGAAAACAATGGAATTTTAATTGCCATTTACGTTAATCCGAGGACGGCTCCCATTCTGACAGTGTTTTTATAATCAGATTCTTAGCGCTTGTAGCTGAAATACTTGATTTCTCACTGGTAAGTAATAAAAACAATTTTTTTCTCAAAAACTATAACTATGTCATGTAATGTTATTACTGTGTTGCCTTTATTAACCAATTACACGGCTATATTTAAATTTTGAAGGTGATCTGAGGCCTCTTTGTATGTTTAAACAATCTCCCAAAGGAGGGTGTCCTTTGTGTTTTTATTCCCGGGCTGGTTTACGATGACCCGGAAGTGACACGGGTCATTTTTCTTAATGTTTTTTAAGGGCTTTATCTGAATACTAAAAGAATGCATTAGCAATCCAGTTTAAATTGATTGTTTTAAATACAATCCATTAATTTTGGGTTGAATTTTAGGAACACAATTACTCCAAAAATCAAAATAAATTGCCAGCGCCATTTTGAAAATTATAAATATAGAGTTGTACATGCTTTTTATGAGCGGTTTATCGGCTGGCTAATGACACTAATGTTATTAACTGTCGTAGCATTTGTTTACAAGAATGAATACATTTAATTTCAGAATTTTATCAAAATCAGCGCTAGTTTTAATATTGAACCCCCGTCCTTTTGTTTCTTTATTGATTTTTGTTGTAAGTTTTTTTGTTTTTTTTTTTAACTCTCACTCAACTGAAAGCATTTCTTTTACATTTACTGTTATTACTAACTAGAAAATAGATCATTTTAACAATTCTGAATTCACAAGTGCAATTTTTATTAATAACTACAAATTGTAACAAATACTATTAAAATATTAAGAAATAAGATGACATCTTAAAAATGAAATAATTAAAATTATAACTTTAAGTTATCATTGATAAAGTCGTATTAGTAATACTAGATTTAAATTACTGTACATGTATATTTATTTATTCAATACAATAATTCAATACATTTTCATTTATTCTTTTTTTTTTCTTCCCAAGTTTCTTATTAAATTATTAATCTTATTCTGGTCTACTGAAATATCAAATTAAACAATTTTATTATTCATTTAATTTCATTATTTAATCAAATTAAACATTTTCGCTTTAATTAATTATAACTGTAACTGACTTAAAGTTAAAGAATTTATATTTTTATCGCTAGTACATTTGTGAATTTCACTTCTGCTAACTTTCTGATAAGCAGTTCTTTTTTTTATTTTAACAGGTATTAGCTATTTCTCCAAAATTTAATTGAAGCCCATGCAGCAACAGCTACTACAAATACCTATTTGAAAGCCGCACAACCTCGTGTAGTGGACTTCTCTACTGTACAGAAAGAAAAGACTGCAAAACATTACCCGTAATATAAATTAAAATTTTAAATTCAATGAAAGAATAGAATTTACGGCTGGTTTTGTTGTACTATCACTATAAGATATACCATTTAAAAATTTAGAAGCATATGCCATTTATTAAAAGCATTATTTTAAATTCAAGTAGATCTATTATTTATAGTAAATTATATCTTCGCTTTAACTTTCATTTTTACAGGTTATCTGACTTGAGCAAAAGATATTCTGCAAATACAAAACTGGACACTGGAGAACAATTGTCACTGGGCTTTACATCTAAACTTCAGGAAACACCTCACCTACTTTATTAATACCTTACGCATTTTTTGGGTAACTCTGGGCAACTTCTCGGCCACTGAATAGATCTTAAAAGTTTAAAGGTTGTCCACAAGATCAGAGTTGAAGTGCATATACTTGGTTTTTCTTGACAGTAATGATGGCATGTGTATAACAATATGGATCGCATTACCTTTGTGTTAATAGGGTGCACTAATGACTTCTTAAAATTTTACCAGCACAAAAGAAATTTCCTAAAAACTACAAAGATAGTCAGCATATAGGCATCAAATTGCATAAAGCTTTGTCACCACAAAAAAAACCATAATAAGACATCCATGCACCAAAACCTTAAGCAACCATTTGAAGAGATGTGGAATATCTTTCAAACATAAGATTGATGCTATACGAGCCTGTTAGGTTTTGCCTTGTTCCTGTCTAAAAAGGGAACTGTTTTATTTCTAGATTGGATTACNNNNAGTAAGATACTTTGATTCACTGATAAAAGTTTTAAGTAACTTTTGATTTTGGCAAACCTACATTTTCATAGTTTCATATTACAAGGAATATATTGGAAATTATATATATAAATATAATATAAAATTTTAATTTTTTTATTTATTTAAATTTTTGCAGCACTTTACATTCATCTCTTTTTTTATCAGTACTTTCTGCTATTGAGGATCTATATGAACGTTTAAAAAAAAAAAATTTCAGATCACCAAAGGCTCTCCATGAAATAAAAAGCATACACCTCCATTTAAATTATAAATTGTAATAATTCAATAAATTAGGGAATAATCCCTGAAAGATATATGTGTTAAAAATTTGAAAATAATAGTTGAAAATTGATGAAAAATTGAAAATTTAAAAATAAATGTACTTACCTATTGCTTAACAAAGTTGACTTATACTTATATAAAAGAACATAACAATGTTGCTCTTACAATTAGTTATTCTTAAAGCAATATAATTCATGCAACTAAGCTGAAAATTTGATGGGTTTATCTCAAACGGTTAAAAAGTTATTACATTTTTAGTGACTTAAGTACCGATTTGCGGTCACAGATTTTGGAACAATTATATAAGGAAAAACTCAGGCACTAAAAATGCAATAACTTTTTAACCACTTGACATAGAAACATAAACCTAGTATCAATGAATTGCAATTTTCAAGCTCTTTCTAATGGTATAGGTTTGATTGAGATCAGGCAAGTTTGAATTTTTTTGTCAAAGTAGGCCTACCTATTGTCTGTTCTATCTTTTCTAAATATATTATAATTGCTGCTAAAAATTTCAGAGTTATATAGTTATATATGTTGGGGTTCAATCAAGTTTCAGAACCAGCAATTATGTCTGGTTCTTTGTTTTGATAAGAATTTCTAAATCTGGAATATTATTTTTATGCTTTGCACGATCTATGAATACTATGACTATGATGGAATCCGTGGCGTTTGCTACGAGATGAGTCAGATGAGGTAGTTATAAATTAAAATATTATTAGTTATTAGATTACAAAATCAGAATTCATATTTTAAAAAATTCTTTCGCACTACAAAACTAACTACTTGCTACTAAAAACTATGCAATGTTACCGATAACACAGCTAACATTCATTTCAATTTCAAGTTCAGCGGCACCTAAACTACAATGACACACAATCTATACAATACATGACTGTGTTAAGTGTGTTTGAGGTGGCGCGCTGGGAGTGAGACACTCAGACTCAGACAGTGTTAATTCAGTGTTATCAACTAACAAGCATGTCAATCTTAATCACAACAACTCATGTTTGTCTCATGGATGAACTGCTCCATGCAAGTTGAATCTGAGGTTGTTGATCGGTTAACATCACACTAGTTCGAGAGAGAGAGAGAGTGTTACCAAGCATGTTAATCCCAACAACTCATGTTTGTCTCATGGATGAACTGCTCCATGCAAGTTGAATCTAAGGTTGTTGATCGGTTTTAACATCACACTAGTTTCCTCTAAACCAGTCGTCTACAAACATTTTTTTGCCGCGGACCGGTCAAAGTTTAATATTTTCACCCACTGATCCGGAAGAGTGGCGAATTGAGGTGGGCGGTGGCGTTGATGATAATTTCTTATTTTAGCGCAAATTATTTTTCGAGTAGCTTGAAATTTAAAAAAACCAACTTAACTTACTATGAAATATATCTAAACATAAAAATATTATATTTTTGTTCAAATTAAACTACTGTTTTCTAATTTATTTGAAATTCAAAAATTGTATATTTCATGCATCTTCTGTGATTTACGGCGCCATTGTTATATAAACAAACAACGATTTCTTGCTAGTTTTTAAGATAAAAACCCCTTTCAAGTCATCAAATCACATTAAAAACTAATATTTTATCATTAAATATTTCTTTTATTACTTATTGAATTTGTTAAAATTATTAAAAGTAAGAGGGTTTATTTTTTTTGCTATACAAAAATAATTTGCGCTAAAATAAGAAATTACCAATATGACTTAAAAAATAACATACAGGTCACACCAAAAAGGATTTTAAAATGATTTTAATATTTTAACTACAAAGTTTAATCAATCGAATTTTTTTTTTTTAAAGTTAGACCAGATTATTTTGGAGGCGTGCTACTAGTATTACTAGTAATCAAATCAAATATCACCTCTAAATAAATTAGTACTATTTACTACACAACCACATTTTAATAAAGAGTCTGTTTTTTTAAAAAAAATAATTGCACCAAACTCAGCACCTCATATTGCAGGGAGTATATATAGGCTACCGAATACAAACCTAGAATACATGAATTATCTTTGCTGTCAATGAACCTCTATAAAAAAAATATTTAAAATGTACTTATGTCCATAAACAAGGTAAGGGTTAGCCTGACCGGACGTAACAAAACAGCGCACGTTTCGGCAAAGAGCCTTTATCAACGAACATACAAGACACAAACAAACCAAACAAAAAATGAATGATGAATAAAAAATGAAAAATGAATGATGAAAGTTTATGTTAATATTTAATATTATTGTTACCCCAAAGGAGCGGATTATAGCGAATTTTATATGCCCACAATGATTCAGTATTACTCCCAAGTAGGGCATGCGGAAATTAACTATTCATTTCTCGATTAATCGGTAAAAACTTTTATCGATTAAAACTATTTTAATCGATAAAGTGGCGATTAAAGTAAAAGGAAATGTTTGAACAATTTTTTTGCGATTTATTAATATTAATAACTAGATTGTGCCAGGGCGCCGTGGCGCCTGCGGCGCCCACTTTTTTAGGGCGCCTACCGCACCAACCTTTTTCAAAAGCCTAACTGACTTGTCCTTTTTTGATACATACGAAATATTAAACTTTCTGAAATGTACGCAAAGTAATTAATAATAGTGGTTGTATTTTGCACACCGATGCACACCAAACAATGACGTCATCATATTAAATATTTTTACAGCGCTCATCAACACACGATTTTTCATTTAAGATAACTGCTGTTGACTGTCGTACATCGCTCTTCAGCGTTCCAGATCCAGTGAGTGACTTGGACTATTATATTATTTACTAGATTGTGCCGGGGCGCCGTGGCGCCTGCGGCGCCCCCTTTTTTTTGGGCGCCTACCTTTTTTTTTAAAGACCAACTAACTTGTCCTTTTTTGATAAATACGAATTATTAAACTTTATGAAATGTACGCAAAGTATTTAATAATAATAATAAGGGTTATATTTTGCGCACCGATGCACACCTAACCATGACGTCATCATATTAAATATTTTTACAGCGCTTATCAAAACACGATTTTTCAACTAAACAAAATTTTTTTAAAATTATTTTTTTAAATTATTTTTTTAAATTTATTATTTTTCTTTTAATCTTAGATAAGTACAACTTATCTTAGATATACAGACACTCCTTCTATGCAGAAGGTAATTGCGCCCACAGACCATGAGAGATGATCAGTTAGCAAGTGATGCAGCGGTCACAGGCCACGGCTATAGGGGTTCCACGCATTACGTAGCCGCCTAACTATTGTCTAGTTAGGTACCCATTCGGAGCTGGGTGACTCGGGGACTCCTCAGGCCCCGGGAACAAATCCTTACCTTCGTGTGGATTCGAACTCGTGACCATCAGTATGACAGTCGAGAGCTATCAGTCTCGGCCAATCGCACCTCAGCGTTACAGATCCAGTGAGTGAGTGACTTTGACTATTATATTATTTATAGTTTCCTTTTTACATATAGACTTCTCCATTAAAAAAAAGAAAGATTTTTCAAGTGTAAACTTTAAAATAAGCTGTTTTTATAAAGAAGGAAAATTATATAAAAAAATGCACATAGTTATAACTTAATTATCAATAACAAAATTAAATTCATCGACATTACATTGAACTATTTATATTTAAATCAAAAAATGTAAATTGCATTTATTTTTGTTACTTCCCTTGATATTCTCAGTTTAATGACGTCAAACATATTGAATAATTATTCGGTAATTTTTCAAAAGTTAACGATTAAATTTAAATTAATCGATAACAGCCCTACTCCCAAGAGTTCCCCTTTCACCACAAATGAGTAATTTACCTCTGTTACCCGACCCTTCGATAAAACCGCCCAATAGCCTTAGCAATGTATTTTTCATTAGGGTTTTTTTTTTTAAATATAAAAAAGCAAAAACCAAAACAAAACAAAAAAATCTTGTGAGCGTCGGAGTGAAAAGTTATGATAATTTTTTGATATTTTACTAATGTCATTGCATTTTCCAGCCTTCAACTAGAAGGAATTACTTATTTTGCGACGCACGATAGCTGACATTCCACTTTCCTTCACAAATGTGGGGTTCGAACATTACTCGCTTCATTCCTCTTCCAGTTCATAGATCTACCTAATAACTTTTTAGAAAACACGAGATTTGATATCAATGTGATATTTATAGATCAAAAGCTTTGACGTGCATATACTTAGACGGAAAGCTGTTGCTATAATATCAAAATCAAATTGAGGACTCGCACTGTATCTGTTTTTATATTCTATCAACAATGAAAGGATCCTTGTAATATCAATAGTCACTCTCGCGAGCTTGAAGGTTTATCAAATCAAAGGATTTTTGACATTACCGCTGCATTTTTCGTTAGCAGTTTAACTATGGCTTGGCAACTAAATCTTATAAACCATGTAGGGGCTCATTTTGCTAGCAAATCAGTACAGAGAAAATTACGTCAAAACGGGAAATGAATGCACTGATATTTGAAATGGAAAAATTCTTGCCGGTCGTCTTATACGAAAAAGTTTGAGAGGCACTGGCTTACAATTTATTTAATGTCGTATTACATAGATTCACGCGGGTTACGATATTACATTGTAGACCTACACTAAATAAATACTTAAATGACAAAAAGTGATTTGAAACGTAATTATTTTCAAATAGAAAATAGTGTTTGTTTTTTTTAATTAAATTTTTTTTAGGTGCAGGAGGGTAAAGGATTTGTGACGTACTATTGGAGGGGGTCTACGATTTTGTGAAAATGCGTGACGTAGGGGGGAGAGTGGGTAAAAATCGGCTAAAATCGCGTGACGTCATTTATGGACGGCCCCTTAGGACTATGGGGGGACTTAAATCTTCCTGATGTCCATCAAGCTAATAAAAAAATTAATGGGCAACAAGTGACTCACCCACTAGATGTTGAAAGAGAGAGAGAGAGAGGGGGAGAGAGAGAGGGAGAGAGAGAGGGAGGGAGAGAGAGACAGTCGTAGAGAGAGCGAGTGCAGTAACCAGATGTGATGCCTAATAATAGAGGAGAATTGTTTGCAATAAATACGCCTTTGTTTGAAGTATGCTAGATGAAGAGTCAAGTAGTACGGAGGTGCCTTATAATATTTTAAGTTACTATGTTTAATATATTCTATTGTTGGTTCTAAGAACTAAGTAAAAAAAAAAAAGAACACCTAGGAATAAATATATCTAGAAATGTAAAATGATCTTCAGAAACAGAGCATTCAACAAACAGGGAGAAAAAAGACATTTGATAGGACTTAGTGGTAGAAACTGGGGAGGCAGGCCTAAGCCCACTGGCTGGAGGGAGTAATCAGGTGGGATTCTTCATGCTGTCGATAAGTGAAAACCCAAATGTCTTTATAATTTGTCTGTTACTTTTCTTTTTCTACTCTAATTTGTTTTAGTTTTGTTTGTGTGTTGTGACTTTTTTATTATTGCAAGTTTAACTTGATATCTTTTTATCAAAAGTTTTATTGTTTAACGTACTTTATTGTATTTCTTTATATATCTTTAGCTGAAAGAAATGTGTCTATTTATTTTTCTGAAATAAAAAAGAAAACAGTAAAATTTTAGACTCTGGTGTCAAACCCCCCCCCCCCTCCGATGATGTTAACCGGGCGGCAAAATGTTTTCCGCTGGATTTTTATTTTAAGTGATTGCTTTATTGAAGCGTCTTTTAAAATTAGCTGGTTGTGAGCAAAGGAACTAAAACCGTATATTGATGGTGAAATGGTTAAACTCTGTTTTCAAGAATGTGTTGATTCATTATTTTCTGAGTTTAAAAACAAGGAAGAAGTAAAGAAACAAATATCGTATCTTCATTATTCTCACCAGACTGTTGCAAAGCGTGTTGAGCGTATGTTCCGAAATATATGGAAGCAGTTGCTTAAAGATTTTAAAAGGCTTCTGGTTTCATTCTGGCATTGGATGAATCACGTGATATCCCAGACACTGTCCAACTTATAGTTTGGGTTAGGTTTGACAAGGGGCAGACATTTAAAGAAGAATTACTGACACTAATCCATTTGAAATATACCACCCGTAGTGAGCATGTATATACAGCACTGAAGGAATGTCATCGATTTCAGGAAGCTTATTTCTGTTACAACGGATGGTGCTCCAGCAATGAAAGGAAGGAACGTTTGACTTATTGGTTTGCTGACGGCTGATGATGATTTTCCAGACATTCAATCTTATCATTGTATAATTCACTAGCAATCTTTTTCCTCAAAGTCGAAAGATGAAAATTAAAAAATGTAATGGATGTTGTGGGGATAAGAATTAATTTGATTCTAGCTAATCCATTAAATCGCAGGCAGTTTGAGATTTTGTTGGATGATTATGATATAATTTTGGAGGATTTTATACTTCATACTTTTGGGTTGAGCTAAGGCAAAGTTCTGTTACGATTTTGGAAACTAATGACGAAGTAAAAATGTTTTTCAGGTCTAAAAAAAGATTTTTTATTATATAGAACTACCTGATTTTTTTAAAAATTAGCACTTCTAACTGACATCACGGATCACCTGAAAAAATATATTTTAAAATTGCAAGGACGTTTTCAAATCTCATCACCGCTGATGAGACAAATAATTTTTTTTGAAACCAAGCTCGATTTTTTTTATCACCCAACTAAATCAGTCAAATTTTACTGACTTCCCTGCTCTTGCCAAGGCTGCTCAACAACTTCCAGAGCTTGTCACAAATGAGCGAGTCTATCTTTTATTAGAAAAGCTGAAGCTGGATTTCACAGATCGATTTAAAGATATTTGAAATCTTAAACCTTTTTTGCTTTTCGTAGGAAATCCTTTTACTGGTGATGTCTGTGATGTAGCCTCAAAAATTGACATTATTAGGAGCAGACGAAGGTGCAGTGCAACTTGAAATCATTGAGATTCGCCATAACACGTCGCTTCGTGATGAACAGAAGCATTCGTCGCCAATTGAAATCTGGATGGCGTATGTTTCTGCAGACGAATTTCAGCAAGTTGTAGGAAAACATTCATCATGTTTGAGAGCACCCATGTTTGTGAAACTGGATTCTCCATCATGAATAACATCTAAAAAAAACTACACGATTTGACTGATGGACATTTAGAAAACATAATAAGAGCAGCAGCTACATAATACGAAACCAAAATTTAAAAAAAAATTGCAAGTACATTTCAAAGCCAAATATCGCATTTGAGATGTATAACAGTTTTTATTGAATTTATTTTCCATATTGATGAGGAGACAAAGTTACATAGGGCACATTGAATAATTATCTTAAAATGTTAATTGCAGCCCCCGGCCTCATTCGGGGGGGGGGGGAGTTATTTTGATATATATATAACAAAAACAAACTCACCTATGATCACTAAAGAAGCAAATAAATTGTATTTCAAGAGCTCCATAACGTCCAATGTTGCGGAATGACCAATGGATAAATTAATTCAAATAAAACTCTTATAACTCTAATATCGTTTCATAACACACTGTTTAGCGGTGACATCTCGCTTTGCTTGGCGCCTTGTAGTAATGTTAATGGGACTCGAATTTTTGGCAAACTTATACGTGGGTTGACCTAGTTTTTAAAATGTATTAATGAGCCCTGGCTTGTCGGTGGACTATTTTGTAAGCTTACAGTTTAAAATATATATAACTTACAATATACGGAGTGATTATTCACACAGCTGTGGGAATAACGTCTGCGTTATAGACACAATGACGCATGCGCACTGGTGTCCATTTGAACGATAGCTTTTTGTGTGTGTTTTTTAAAAAAAACAAATTATTATTTTTGTAAACCACAATGAGTTTTTATTACTTATGCTATGATAATATTTATTAATTTCCCCCAGGCCTATCTATTTTTATACCCTTCACATCTATAGCTGTCAAATACGGAAGCGATGCTACATACATTATAAATGACTAGCAGTTATTCAGTAATAGTAATACATGATAAATTCTCATATAAATATATAAATATATTGATTGACAAGCGGGGGGGGGGGGG
>MUZC01000361.1:55108-77265 GCA_002072015.1 Radix auricularia | reverse complement strand
ATTAATCACCCCCCCCCCCTAAAAAAGACTATTGGCACCCCCAGCCCCGAAGAAATGGTCATTAAAAATGTAGGACCTTACAGTATTTTAATATTGGCTATCAAGTTTTTTTTTAACAAAATTTGGTTTAGATCCATCAATTTACCAAGTAGCTAGTACTTAACCTATTTTTCTATTGCTCATATAAGCAAAAAATGTCATTATGGGCTACCAGCGCCCCATGTGTGTTTAATTGACGAAGAAAATTACCTGTTAACTTCCTTGGAGTGCATGCAATAGTCTGCAAAAGTTTCATTACGACCGAATACATAGTTTAGTAAGCTATACACCAGCACCGATTGGGCTGCTATTAGGGGTTAAGGGCTCTATGGTATTTTAATATTGGCTATCAAGAATATAATAGCAACATTTGGTTAAGATCCATCAATATAGCAAGTAGTTAGTGCTTAAAAACTAATTTTTATATAGATAATTTTAGCACCAAAAAATGACATTATCGGCCCCCGCGCCCCTTTAGTGTTAAATAGAGAAAAAAAAGTAGCAGTTACCATTTTTGAAGGGTACTCATCGGTCACAAACATTTTCAAGACGATGGGATACATGTTTTAGTCAACTTTAAACGACATACACTCACACACACAATATAGAGATAGATATAGAAGAAAAAACATATTTAGGGGCCCCCGGCCACATTCAGTGCAAGATATCAATTTCAAAAATCTGTTCATTTTTATTCCATTTCATTATGAATATATATATCGAGATTGTTAAAAATGAATGGGAAAAATATATTTAAAATTTAAGAAAAAGACATTTGGGGCCCCCCGGCCCCGATGAAAAGGACATAAGAAGTTAATTGCCCTTTCTTATGTTAATATGGTATACATAGTTTTTTAAATAAAACGTTTGGTTAAGATCCATTCAATTACTCAGTAACTAACGCATAAACTAATTTTTCTAAGGCTCATATTAGAAAAAAATGAGATTAAAGGCCTTAGGGGCCCATTCAAGGAAAGATATAAAGTTCAAAACATTTGTTCATTTCAATACGGATAATAGATACATTTATCATTATTTGTTAAGAATTTTAATAATTAAATTTAGGGATAAAATCTTAAACGTTTACTAAAACTGGTATTTTGGGCCCCCAACCCTGAAGAAGTTGCCATTAGGACTTTAGTGCCCTATAATATTTTAATATTGACTATCCAGTATTTATATACCAAGTTTGGTTAAGATCCATCAATGTAGCAAGTAGCTATCACTTAAACTAATTTTTATATAGCTTATATAAGCAAAACACGAAATTAAGGGCCCCAGGGGCCCATTCAGGGCAANGTATTTTGGGCCCCCAGCCTCGAAGGAGTTGCCATTAGGAGTTTAGTGCCCTATAATATTTTAATATTGACTATAAAGTATTTATATACCAAGTTTGTTTAAGATCCATCAATGTATCAAGTAGCTATCGCTTAAACTAATTTTTATATAGCTTATATAGGCAAAAAACGACATTAAGGGCCCCAGGGGCCCATTCGGGGCAAGATATAAAGCTCAAAACAACTGTTTATTTTAAGATGGATAATAATGGATACATTTATCATTATTTGTCAAGACCTTTAATAATTGAATAGTGAAAAAAATCTTAAACGTTTAAGAAAACACGTATTTTGGGCCCCCAGCCTCGAAGGAGTTGCCATTTGGAACTTAGTGCACTATGGTATTTAAATAATGGCTATCAAGAATTTAATTGCAAAATTTGGTTAAGATCAATCAAAAAAGCAAGTAGTTAGCGATTAAATTATTTTTTATATAGCTCATATTAGCAAAAATTCACATTTGGGGCCCCCGGCGCCCCTTTAGTGTTAGATTGAGAAAAAAAAGTAGCCAGTTACCATTCCGTGAGGGTACTCTACAGTCTTAAAAATTTTCATGACGATCGGATGAATAGTTTAGTCAGTTACCACGAACAAGCACACACACACACACACACAGACATATTTTCATTTTTATATTATATATAGATTACCAACACTTTATTTAATAAAGTTTTATATGGTTTCACGTGTGTTACGATGTTAGAGTGTAGCCTCACACTAAAAACATATTTAAATGACAAAAGTTTAAAAGTTTATTGGAAATATGCCCATTTTCTACCGTGGGGGGTGGGGGGGGGGAGACGCTTTGTGATGTCATTTTATCACATGTCAAAATTTCACGCAAAAACTGTCGTAGCAATATTAATAGAACAGATTATTCGGCCAAACGGTAACGTGTTGTTGTTTTTTGTGCAGTTTTCTTTTAAAAACAATATTTGTGACTCATACCACTTAATTTTTAACACACACACACAAAATCAATACCTTTTGAGCGACTTTTAATTTTTGGACACGAAGCTAAGAATATTTTTGTTTCGCCTCGGTTTTTCACCTGCAGAAGAAAAATGGCGGTTGTTGAAAATGGCTTTATTTTTATATGCCAACGAATGCCACGCTTAAGATAAGTGCCGCCCTTTGCGGACCGCCCACTACCCCCTAGCTACGCCACTGCCTTTATACATAAAAATCTGCCATTGAACACAATATTGCAAGCTGGGTGTAATTTAAAATAATAAAATAAAGCAAAATCAAGTAAATAAGGAGTTTTGATACGTATGTCACACCCCTTAGATGGCGTCAAATGTGTGATTTTTAGCCACCTCATATTTCTCTAGCTTAACCAATTGTTATGAAATGTTAACGTTTTGCCAAAGTTAATTAAAAAATATGCTCTCTCTCTTTTTTTTTTTTTGTGAAAAATTCCACACAATATGTTAGAATCAAATCTTTCAACGATATTTTAAGCAACTAGCATGGGTTGATTGAGCAGAAATTTGACAGATACCTGTATATCCGGTGGCAATACAATATTACAAAATAGAGGTCAGAAAAAAAGATTTAAAAAAAAAACACGTTTTCAAAGTGGACTAAAAAGAAGAAAATAAATTAAAACTATAAGTCCATGTACTTTAATTTAGTATGACTAAAAACGTGGGGCGGGCGCTTATGAGGTTTCACATATGCAGTTCACTCATTCTCTAACTTATAGATCTCTTTTTAGCCTTCTAAGTTATAAATCTTTAATTTTTACACCAAACACATCTCATTTTGTTGTACTTCTAAATTAAAATGGGATATTGAAGCACCCTCACGACATATTTAGTCAAATTAAATCAAAGTACTTGTACTTACAGTTTTAATTTATCTCTTGATTTTAATCCACTTATAAAAACGTGTTTTTTAAAATCTTTTTTTATAAACTTCTTTACATTTTCTTTTTTTATAGTCCCCTTAAAAAACGTATTTTTAAAATCTTTTTTTTTTACCTCTATTTATTTTTATACCAAACACCTCATCAGAGCCCGCAAAACGCCTAAATACCCCGGGAATGTGGTCACGGGGTGAACTCCGATTGCACGGGAATGTCAACAACAGCAGACCGATACCTATGCTATGTAGAGATAAACTAAAACATATATTAATTTAATTACTGTACATTTGATCGATCTGAAATTATAATACTATTCATTGTCATGCAAGATCAATCTGTGATAAAAGTTTGAGATCTCTTGGACCACCAGAAGTGCTTTAATTTTACGTAGGAAAATTTGAAATTTTGCGGACATATAAATAAATAAACAGGAACGAAAGCAAGTTAGATAAAACGTGGTAAAAACGTGAAAAAGAATTCACACAATTAACTCTGCTCTAAAGTTATTTGCATTAACTCAATGTGCTCAAAGGGAAATAATGCATTAAAAAAATTTTAATTTCTTTAAATAGTAAGTTCTCATTACACATTGTGACTGTTATAACGCATAAAGACGTAGATAAGTTAGATAAAACGTGGTAAAAATGTGAAAAAAAAATTCACACAATTAACTCTGCTCTAAAGTTATTTGCATTAAGTCAATGTGCTCAAAGGGAAATAATTCATTAAAAAAGATTGAATTTTCTTTAAACAATGAGTTCTCATTCCAAATTGCGACTGTTATAACACATAAAGACGTAGATAAGTTAGATAAAACGTGGTAAAAACGTGAAAAAAATTTCACACAATTAACTCTGCTCTAAAGTTATTTGCATTAAGTCAATGTGCTCAAAGGGAAATAATGCATTAAAAAAGATTGAATTTTCAAAAACAGTGAGTTCTCATTACAAATTGTAACTATTATAACACATAATGACGTAAACATCCAAATCACAGTTTTAAATTGTAAAATTTGGAGGACAAAAATGGGCAAATAAAGTGGATAAAAGGGTATTTTAAAAAATAAGCTATTCCAATGAACTTAAAAGGAAAAAAATAAATATTCTAATTTTACCAAAATCATATGGGATCATTTTGTGGCAGAAGAGGCAATGCGACATAATTATTTATTTCTAGATTAAATTATATATAGCGGAGGATATACTTTGGTACACCAGACCTACCTAGAGCTCGGCGGTGTACTTACAAATCTGTGGGATGTAGTCATCCGCGTAGCATGGGTATGTGCCGGTGTATCCAAATAATAGGAAGTTTTTTTTAAAGTCTTGTTTTGTTTCATATGTGGGCTGTAGTCATCCGCGTAACATGGGCATGTGCCTGTCAACGGGTACCCGATTGCCATTTGATTACCCGGGTAGTAAAATTCCACCCGGGTACCCGTGACAATGTAAATTCAATGTCTATATTAACGGAGGCCAAACTTCGGCTCTCATTCGGCTTTTTTTTTAAACATTGATTTTCGCGAAATAATTTTTCAAATGAAAATGTTTGTTTCAAATAAATGCTGTAATTACATCTAAGGAGAAATATCTGTCAACGGGAAATGTATTTTGATTCTTCATTTTCTCTCAACGTGAAACAGAAATCGCAAACACAAACAGGTTTTGGCTCTTTAAAAGAATCATAGAGATAAGGAAAACTAAAGTCCTCTGCCAAAAATAATGATGTTAGAGATAAAAGCGGCAGTTTGCTATTAAAAAAATCCCTTCTTTGACAGTAACTTCGCCTTGAAATACGCTGATTGGTACTAGCTAATGTTGTTTATCACTACCCCATCTCCTCCCTTCATTCATATAACCCACACCCCTTGCATTCGCTTGTGTTTTTTGTGTTTATTAGCACGTGATGGCCTAGAGGTATTCGTAACCACGTGTGCCTTATCCAATTAAAAAAAAAATAATACACCAAAATGTGTAATTTTTTTAAAGTCAATAAATTAGTTACTAACAGTCTAAGATGGGTATTAGGCCATCTATAAATGCCGTTTTGCACCTAGGGAGGAGGTGATCATACGTGTGTAACGGAGGGGGTGTGTGTTTTAGAAATGTGGCGTCACATCAAAACGTGCAACTTAAAATGAAAGTTCCACTTAAAAACTTGAGTGCTTACAAGTAATTTCATGATGATTTACATGGATTTTTATGTGTATCGATTTAATAGAGTTCAATTTCACATTAAATGCAAACTTAAGTGACAATAAGGTTATTTCACAAATGCTCATTTTCAAAAAGGAGGCTGTTATGGGGGGGGGGNGGGTGGATATAAATCGGCCAAAATCACGTGACGTCACTTTTAGAAGTCGGCCGTGTGGTTACTGTGTGAAATAAGGTGCATGGAAGGTGGCTAGGTTGCATAGTATAGCGGTCATGACGGGGAAAATTATGTTTCGAACTGGTAACCAGGGTATCCGTTCGTAATTTGGACGGGTACCCGGGCAGCATTTTTCAACAAAATTAACAGCCCTAGCCTCCACGTCTTTCAGTTATTAACAAGAGTTCTATATCGTTTTTAGGCAAAAGGGACAGTTACAAAAATGAAATATATTTACATTGAAAATTTCCGTACTTTTTGACGGGCAAAACATCAGAAAATATATTTGTACATATGTATGTGTGTGTGTGTTTGTAAAAATACTACTATTTTTCTTGCATTAAAATAAAATTTTTATAAGATTTAGCCTAAAAACTTAAAATTTTAATTTATTATTTCAAAAAATTCATTGCAGGACAATACAATAATAACAGGCACTAACATAATTAATTTTAAAACAGTTAAATAAAACAGCGTACAAAGAAATACGTTTAAAAAAGTGAAGTAAGTGTTACGCTTATAAAATGATTAGGGTACATTTTTAACGTATTAATGTTCCACGTTCCCTCTCTCCCCGTTCGATTGTCCTATCAATAGGAAACGAGATGACAATCATTTCAAACACACAGCGGCACATGTTATCAATACAAAAGCCCACCTCTAAGCTACACCTTCACTCTCTTGGGCTCTAAGGTAATTGACTTTATACCTAATTCCGCGGCACGCGTAGTTCAAACTAGCTAAGCGTGTTACTCATCTCAACCCAGATACCCACGGTACTGTGATCTGGGCTACACAATAATTTTTACGTATCGGTAGACTCCAACCCTAGCTAAGACACTTATTGTTTAAACGTGTGACCTAATTTTTTTGGATCTAAATTTTAGCATGTGCCGTGTTTCTTGAGACGGCTACACAAAAAGTAATCCCATTTAAATCTTTTTTTTTTAAAAACTATTTTTTAAAAGTAAACTTTAATTATTATTTTTTTAATTTTCAAATCACGGCTACTTGTATTTGCTAATATTTCTGCTGTAATTTAGTAAACTCTACGGGTAGAATAATAATAACATTTTTAATGATTATAATGCACAAATAGAAATACTAACTTTCGTTTAAATCTAATCACAAACGTAACGAAAGGCTTCGGTGCAACGTTCTCGTTTTAATTTTCATTTTTATATTTCAGTTTTATTTGTCTGTTATTCTTTTAAATAACTTTGGGCTATTAACCAAATCTAAATATGTGTTTTTATTTGCATATACTCTCTTAACCAACAAATAACTACACCCCTAACTAGGCTTATGATTGTTGAATTCCCAATAATCAGACATAAAATTCATGTAGAACAAATGCAAATTATGTTGTGAGTCAAAAAATTTATTAAACAATTATTTATAATTCAAATAATTAACTGGATGATTTATTTAAATGGAGACTTCAATATAAAACAATTTTTCCGGAGACGATTTTGTTTTAAAATAATTTCTCCGGGGAAGACTTTATTATGGGGAAGAACTTATTTCGTGACACGGGCTTTAGACTTAGGCAAACTAGGCAACCACCTGGGGCCTCCGATGAGTCTCATCATTAGTGAGGGCCTCGCACAATAATCTTTCCCTATTCAATTTTAATTCTTCTTTTACATTTAGGGACAGAAAATTCACTTCACCTAGGGCCTCCAATTCACGTAGACATGCCCTGTTTCTACAAACCAGGGTTTGCGTTCCGAGACGTTCCATTTAGTCTGCAGTCAAAAGAACCCGTGACCTCGCCACGCCCACTATTTTATTTTAAACCAAACGTTCTACATGAGTAGCACAAAGTTGCGAATGGTGACACACTTGTCAGTTTAGACTTATCTTGACAGAGCCGTTGAATCGGTTATCGTTGAACCTTAAGAAGACATATTTGGTAACTATACAATAAGTACCTTAATAGCCCGAGCTCAAACTTTGTTAACCATGGAACACCAACTGTACCATCATCTCGTACGATTCAACTCCAAACACATACTTTATTAATAGATCCACTGGGGATATTGGCCTGCAGAGGAAAGGTCAAAAGCCAAGTCTCAATTGAGACCAACAGCAAAGCATGATCAAGCAAAAGAAGGGATTCTTTACCACGTTTAAAAAGTTATCAATAAAAGTTACCTGTTAAGCATCCTTAAGGCATTTCATGAATACCCGAATCTTGGTGGACGTTATGGCAAAGCCATAAATTAGCCTAGATTTCTGATCGTTATTTTTGGAAAAGAATGAAGATAGCGGTTCACCAATATGTCAAATGCAAAACCTTGTCAAAAATGTTTTGTCATCAAGCCAAAACACCAACAAGGATGTACCACTACTGATCAATATTCCAGTGACTAGGAAAGTTTAGAGTTTAGTTGGTATTGATATGATCGGTCAACTTAAAGATACAATCAATGGAAATTGAAATCTGTGCATCCGATGATTATTTTTAATGGACTGCAGGAACTTCTGTACCACATAAAAGTTCAAAGTCAGCAACAAATAAAATTATTCTATTATTTGTTGACTTTTTTTGCATGGATATTCTAATTATGACCAGGGACGTAAGTTTAATATAAAAAAAAGCAACTAGGAAAAACAAAATACTAGATTTATTCCTAACAAACAGCCCAGGACTAGTAGTAGACTGCACAATAATTCCTGGGCTGTTTGACCATGATATTGTTAGGGTAACCAACACAATAAAAACTAAAATAAATAAGATGCCTAGAATGACAATATATCTTTGGAATAAATGCAATTTATTAAAATTACACCAATCAGCTTCTAATTTCCAACAAAATTTCCTAAGTAAATTCAGCATAGTTAGCCCTGTAGAAGAAATATGGAAGGAAATAAAAACAAATCTAAAAACCATAATGGATCAGAATGTTCCAACAAAAATAATTTCAAATAGAATTAATAAATGCTGGTTCAATTTTAAATTAAAAAAGTATTGCAAACTAAAGGAGAATTTATTTAAGAAATTTAAGGCTACCAACTTAGAAAGTATACACAAAAAATACTTAAAAATTAAGCACCTGACACAGAAACTTAGCCGTAACCTCCAAAATAATTATATAAACAATGTGATAACTAAAGATAACAATATGGTCCTTTATCAAATCTAAAAAAATGGAGCCTTCAGGTATAGCCACACTAAAAGGCTCAAATAATAAAACCTATAATGATATAGAAAATAAAGCTAATATCCTTAACAAATATTTTGCATCATCATTTTCTGCCTCAGGTGACAAGGAAATTTCAATAAATTTAAATAAATTGGAAGAAATAGGTAACATAACTGTAGATGAGATAGGTATACATTCACTCCTAAAAAACTTAAAAATAAACAAAGCTACTGGCCCAGATGAATTACCTGCCAGGTTATTAAAAGAATTAAGCAATGAACTGTCCCCAATCCTTGTAGTTCTTTTTCAAGCCTCTCTAAACCAGGGTAAAGTGCCCNGACCCTGGTAATTACAGACCTGTATCACTTACTAGTATCACATGTAAATTACTGGAACACATAATATATAGCAGAATAGTTAACCACCTTGACAAATATAATGCCCTATGCCCACACCAACATGGCTTTAGAAAGAACAGATCATGTGAAACACAATTGATAGGCCTAATAGATGATCTATCAAAAGGCTTAGATAATAATGATCAAATAGATACAATATTACTAGACTTCTCAAAAGCATTCGACAAAGTTCACCACCTTAGTTTACTCAAAAAACTTAAATACTTTGGAATCTCAGGTCCCTTACATCACTGGATCCAAGATTTCCTATTGGGTAGGGAGCAAACTGTAATAATTAATGGTTCTAAATCTACACCAATAAAGGTTAACTCAGGAGTTCCACAAGGAACTGTCCTAGGTCCCTTACTATTTTTAATTTATATAAATGACTTACCCAACAATATCTCAACAGGAACTAAAGTTAGGTTATTTGCTGATGATTGTATAATCTATAGAACAATCAAGTCAGAACAAGATAGCAAAATTTTACAAAAAGACTTAGATGAATTAATAAAATGGGAAACTAACTGGAGTATGTCCTTCCACCCAGAAAAATGTCAACTGCTAAGAGTAACAAAGAAAAAGAAAAAAAAAATTCAAAATATTTCATTCATGGAAAAGAAATAACCAAAACTAAAGATGCAAAATACTTAGGAGTCATAATAAATGAGAAACTATCTTGGAATCCCCATGTCAATGAAGTTATTAAAAAATGAAACAAAATCTTAGGCTTTATAAAAAGAAACTTTTACAAATGTAACAAAGATATAAAACTAAAATGCTATCTCACCCTGGTGAGACCTATACTAGAATATGCATCTTCAGTATGGGACCCATCCACCAAAGAAAATATTGATAAGTTAGAACAAATACAAAAAAGAGCTGCCAGATTCATTACTGGAGAATATTCAAAACTGACAAGAGTAACACCATTAGTTAAATCATTAAACCTTGAAACACTAGAGGATAGAAGAACCAAGAGTAAATTAGTAATTATACATAAGACAATTAATTCTAATTTAGAAACACAACACAAAGATAACCTAATACAACCCTCAAATAGACATAAAGATAAAAAAAAACTTTCTTATTCCATATGCAAGAACAAACACATACAAGTTTTCTTTCTTTCCGTCCGGTATTCGGGCGTGGAATGGGTTGCCTGAAGAAACCAGGAAAGCCACCACTTTATCATCTTTTAAAACTCTAGTAAGAATACAGGACTAAACACAAACCATAGAAATACGTAGGACGCAATAATCTTCTGTACAGAAGGAGCGTCTGTAACATATAAGATAAGATGAAACATTACAAAGCAGTTCATACCATTAGCTTACCATCAACTTTCCATCAGCCTACTGTGGTGAAGGATGTGTTGTATGGCTGTTGTCTAGGGTATTATTTGTATTTTATATTTTCACACACACAAGGACATACTTTAGTGATCTCCGCAAATGATAAGCCAAAGAACCATTGTGTAACATAAATGATTAACTTTAATATAAAATATATACAATGGCAAAACTACTGTGTAATTAATAAGGTGCCCCTATATTAGGCTATTTAAAGCATTATGGCTAGCTAAGTATCATCATGACGGCTTGCCCTACGCCAATGTTTCTTTAATTTTCATACTTATATTTATGAATGGAGTCCCTGGTCACTTGGTCTGGTGTGTACCTCTGTTACACGGTTGGTCCTTCCGTGGCACTGCGCTGTGCGATATGACGTCATCCTCCTGGGGTTAGCTCCTCCCCCTTGTGTTGACAATATGACGTAGTCCCCTGCGGCAGTGTACCACAAGACGTGACCTCCTTTCGTCTCTCGGCGACGTGACGTCAGCGCTCTGTTGGTAGCTCCTCCCCTCGTTTTGACATATCAAGTAGCAGTCAGCTGATTCGACTAAGCTTCTTTGTAAACAAATAAATAGATGTGCGATTTGATCTGGGTAGATCGTACACGGTAGAAGGGTTCTCACTTCTCTCCGTGTGTTGTTGATAAGATTCTTCGTCCGGGGTATGGACGGCTTCAGCTCTACGGTATAACTATAACGTGATTAGCTGGGTGGTGAAAGAGCACATGGCTCTGTGGCGATGGTGCGTGTCCGGCCTATTGTACGGAGATTCACTCCTACAATTAGGGCAGATGGTAGCACTTCTTGATCTGCTAACGACCTTAGCTGACACGGACACAAGTTGTACTTGGCTGTCGCGTGGCAAGGGTAGCGATTCTTTTAACGGCAACAGTACAGATAAGAGGGGGGACGGTGGTCCGGCTGCCTCACGTGTGTACTTTCTCTGGTTGGCTCCCTGGAATTAAGGCGTAGCAGAAACCAGGCTATGAAATAGAAATAAAAACTCTGGGAGTCTTTTATCGCATAGACTTATTATGGTCCTCCTTCCAACGACAAGCCGTTCAGAGCAAGACGCCAGAAGGGGATAACAATTTGACATACTAATATGATTAATTGTTTATGCTTACTACCACGGGTGTAGGCCTATTTGGCGAACACCTTACACGTGGGTTCAGCAATTAATAAAACAATTTAAGTTATTTAATCTATAATTGAACATCCACACACGCTGCTCCATCTATTTGGTGGAGATCGCGTGTGCAGGCACATATTATTTAAACGAACATGTTATAGGTAAGAATAACACACATGGGTCCCAACACAGTAAAATTTATCCCGTGGGGTACTAAATCCATGTAAATCGAACAAAATAAAATATCAATCTGCTATAAAAAAAATACGTGTTATTATAAATGTACATGAATAGAATAAGATATGAGTTCACTCTTACTAGACTGGTAGATTGCCGGCTTTTCCGTGATATAATGCTGTGGGGCGCTACTGTTCGACGTTCGCCTCTGGTGTTTGGCAGTGAAAAGAATGAATATTGCTTTTGCTCGGCTTATATGTTTGATGGTCACGTGACTTTCATAATTCTTGATTGGTTGCATCAAAAATATAACCAATGGAATGAAGACTTCCCTGTTTCAGCCCCGTAGAAGAAAATATGCATGCACATCTGTCTGATTTCTAGATGGCGAGTTATCCCCCCCCCCCCTTATCACTGGGTCGTTTAGCTGTTAGGGGTTACTTAAACTGATGAGTCCGCATAAATCACATCACACCTACCATCAGCCTGCCATCAGCCTACCATCACACTATAATTAGCCTACCATCAGCCTACCGTCAGCCTACCACCAGCCTACCATCAGCCAACCCCAGCCTACCATCAGACTACCATTAGCCTACCATCAGCCTACCGTCAGCCTACCATCAGCCAACCCCAGCCTACCATCAGACTATAATTAGCCTACCATCAGCCTACCATCAACGTACCATCAGCCAATCATCAGCCTACACTAAGCTTACCATTAGCCTGCCATCAGTATACTCTGATCCTACCCTCAGCCTATCATAAGCCTACCAACAGCCTACCATCAGCCTGAGATCAGCCTACCATCCGCTTCCATTAGCCTATTATTGGCCTACCATCAGCTTACCCCAGACTACCACCAACTTACCATCAGCCTACCATCTGTCTACCCTTAGCCTACCCCAGACTATCCCTGCTTACAACCAGCCTTCCAGAAGCCTACCATCAGACTGCAATTGACCTACCATTAGACTACAATCAGCCTACCACCAGCCTACCATTGGCCTACCATCCGTATACCATTAGCCTACCCTAGCCTACCCCTGGCTACCACCAACCTACCATCAACCTACCATCAGTCTCATATCAGCCTACCATCCGTCTACCATTAGCCCATTCCAGCCTCCCCAGCCTACTATGAGCCTGAGATCAGCGTACTATTAGCCTACCTTCAGATTACAATCAGCCTACCACAAGCCTACCATCAGCTTATCATTGGCCTATCTACAGCCTAACATAAGCCTACCCTTAGCCTACCATCAGCCTACAATCAGCCTGCCATCATCCTGCCATCGACCTACCATCAGCCTACCATCAGCCTACCATCAGCCTACCATCGGACTACCATCAACCTACCATCGGCCTACCATCAGCCTACCATCAGCCTATCAGGAGCCTACCATCGGCCTACCATCAACCTACCATCAGTCTACCATCAGCCTGCCATTAGCCTATCAGGAGCCTACCATCAGCCTAACATTGGCCTACCATCAGCCTACCATCAGTCTACCATCAGCCTGCCATTAGCCTAGCATTGGCCTACCATAAGCCTGCCATGAACCTACCATTAACCTACCATCAGCCTAAAATCAGCCTATTATAGCACTAGCCTACATTAGCCTATTATCCCCAACCATCAGCCTACCATCAGCCTACCATCAACGTACCATCAGCCTACCATCAGTTTACCATCAGCCTACCATAAGCCTACCATAAGCCTACCATAAGCCTATCATCAGCGTATCATCTACTTGAGATTAGCCTTCCCTCAGCCTACACTTAGCTTACCATCAGCCTACCATCAGTCTACAATTAGCCTACCATTAGCCTACCCTCCTACCATAAGTCTATCATTAGCCTTCCATTAGCCTACCCTCAGCCTACCATCAGCCTACCATCTGCCTACCCTTAGCCTACCCTCAGCCTACCATCAGTCTACCATTAGCCTACCATTAGCCTACCTTAAGCCTACCATCAGTCAACCATTAGCGTACCCTCAGCCAACCATCAGTCTACCATTAGCCTACCATTAGCCTACCATCAGCCTACAATCAGCCTACATCAGCCCACCCATAGCCTACCACCAGCCTACCATCAGCCTACCATCATGCTGAGATAAGCCTATTCTCAGCTTACCATCAGCATACCACAAGCCTACCCTCAGCCTACCATTTGCCTAACCTCAGCCTACAATCATTCTACAACAAGCCGATCATCAGTCTACCATCAGTGTACCATCAGCCTACCATTTGCCTACAATGATCCAACAATCAGCCTGCCATTAGCCTACCCTTAGCCTACCATCATTCTATCACAAGCCTACCTGCAGCCTACCATTTGCCTACCATCAGCCTACCATTAGCCTACCCTTAGCCTACCATCATTCTATCACAAGCCTACCTGCAGCCTACCATTTGCCTACCATAAGCCTACCATTAGCCTACCCTCAGCATATCATCAGCCTACAACCAACCTACCATCAGCCTCCCCTCAGAGTACCATCAGCCTGCCATCAAGCTTGTATCAGACTACCATCAGACTACCATCATCCTACAATAAGTCTACCATCAGCCTAGAATCAGCCTACCATCAACCTCCTTTCAGCCTACCCTCAACCTACCATCAGCCTGCCATCAAGCTATTATCAGCCTACCATCATCATACAATCAGCCTACCATCAGCCTATCATTAGCCTACTAACAGCCTACCATACAACGAGTCTGCATCAGCCTACCATCAACCTATTATAAACCTAACATTAGCCTACCATCAACCTACCATGAACCTGCCATCAGCCTACCATCAACCTACCATGAACCTGCCATCAGCCTACCATTCACAACACAAAAAAATGGTTAACTAGAACGTGACAATAAAGAGATTCTTAGGAAGATTGTTAATGACAAAGGTAACGACTTGGACCAAATTATACCTCGTGTTCTCCTTGTATACCACACAACTGTGCCTCAACCAAGTGAACTCCTTGTAAAATTATGTATGGGTGAAAATTCAAGCTGTCTATGGATCTCAAGAGTGCGGAATATTGAACAATTTTACTAAGAATGTATTTGGACAATGTCAACACAAATATGCTGAACACACTGCAATTGTAAAAAGCTGCATATAACCGTGAGTGCCAATAACAACTCAGCGCATAAAAAAGTGTAAATTTGATCGAAGAAATACAAGCAAGCAAGGAATAACTGACGATTTAATAGTTTATATAAAGAATCATCACCGTATCCATCGCATGCGTTCGAAGATGTTACTCCTATGTATTAGTCCCTACCCCGTGGTGGACCCATGAAAAAAAGGAAAGGTTAAGCTAAAGAATATATCGGAAGATAAAATACTCAGAATAACCTTCAACGTCAGTAATATAAAAGTTTACAGTAATGAGCAGGGTTCTTCGCCAAATCAGTGCTCCGATGATTCTATTAACGATAATGTGAACGGCAGCCTACAACAAAAAGAACAAGTGATCACATGTGAAGAAAGAGACAATGTAATACAACCTGTCCTGAAACTAATCCCGATTAGGACTTTTAACCCACTAACAATTAAAAGAAGAAAGTGTCTTAGCACAACTCTTGGCCGTATTTTGGACAATATTGTCTGATATTGCCGCAATCGAGATCTTATTAATAAAGGCGTGCATAAAAAATGAAAAGAAAAGGAAACTATTACTTCAGAGCAAAAGGTTACATTTCGACAGAAATAGAAGACAACCACATTCTCTCCAGGGATAAAGAAATTCAATACATGAATATTGGCATTAAAAATACAACTACAATACAACTGTAATAAAAAGTGTGGTGGAGTATAGATACGCATTTTTAAAATACTTCTTCTTGTGATGAAGTCAGGACAACAAATGTAGAATTTCAGGCAACAGCGAACCTATTGTGTCTGGATATCATAATCAACACCTAAGTTGGGATTCGACGGATTGGTTAACCTATCCAGGAAGCTTTGATATTCAGTGAATAACAGAACATGGACTTTACTTTCAAAACTAGAAAAGCCATTTTGATTTTGTCATTAGTGTTTAATTTTCACATTGAGATGTCTCTATAGTCCACTTGCACCAGGGAAATTGAAACGCCAAGCCTGCGATTATCATCGTGGAATTTTACTGGTATCAATTGAAGGAAATATGCTCGCCAGAATCATCCTAAATCGCCAAAATGCACCACTGGATCAGGATATATTACCAGAATGCTAATGTGGTTTCCGTATAGAACGTTGGACTATCAACATGATCATTGCAGCAAGGCATTTTCAGGACAAGTGAAAAGACCCGAATTAGAATCAATTTCCATGTATGTAGACCTCTCAAAAGAGTTGGGGAAAACTGCAGAAAGTGTCTATGTAGGATATTGGCCAAGTATGGTAAAACTCACCATCAAAACAAAGATAACAGAAGTTTTATATCAGCCGGCCCAAGGCGAATTTTACACTGAGCCTAATATAATTCTCAACGCCAACAGATTCAACGCAATGAGCCGCTAAAATCACCTTGGCAGCACACTGTCTCAGAATGCAACATTGATTACGAGGTGAAGAAGAAAACCTCGGTATGACAGTGCCTGGAACAGAATGGGAAAGAACACCAAAAAAAAAGTATTAAGAGCTGTAGTGCTCCCCACTTAAGTTTATGCATGTGAAACTTAGATCGTAAACCAACGCCCCGTGAGCTTGCTGAATCACTTTCACACCAAACACCTATAAAAAATATTAGTTAAAAAGGTGAGAAAAAATTTAAGACCCTCAGGACTACCCACCATCTCACTACCCTCATGCAGTGCCATTTACGCTGGGCGGGGTATGTAGTTACCATGCCCGACCATCGCCTCCCAATAGGCTCTTCTTTGATGTGCTTACTGAAGGGCATAAAGTTCCACGTAAGCGCTATAGGAATACACTCAAAACTGCTCTAAGGCCTATTGAGATTAGACATGGCTCCTGGAAGTCAGCAGCCAGTGACCTAACCTCTGTGCTGCCAAGACCAAGATGGATTGTGTACAAAACCCTCCTGAAGGTATCCCAACTATCTCTTGTCCAATAAGCGGACGCACATTTCGTGTCAGAATAGGGCAAATAAGGCACACGAGGAAACACCTGGAGGCCTAGCACTGGTCTAATCTTATAAGTGGTCATCTTGGTGGCATAGCACTGGTCTAATCTGATAAGTGGTCATCTTGGTGGCCTAGCACTGGACTAATGTGATGAGTGGTCATCTTGGTGGCCTAGCACTGGACTAATCTGATAAGTGGTCATCTTGGTGACCTAGCACTGGACTAGTCTAGTCTGATGAGTGGTCATCTTGGTGGCCTAGCACTGGAATAATCTGATAAGTGGTCATCTTGGTGGCCTAACACTGGACTAATGTGATGAGTGGTCATCTTGGTGGCCTAACACTGGACTAATGTGATGAGTGGTCATCTTGGTGGCCTGGCACTTGACTAATCTGATAATTGGTCATCTTGGTTGCCTAGCACTGGACTAATCTTATAAGTGGTCATCATGGTGGCCTAGCACTGGAATAATCTGATGAGTGGTCATCTTGGTGACCTAGCACTGGAATAATCTGATGAGTGGTCATCTTGTTGGCCTAGCACTGTACTTTTGTGATGAGTGGTCCTCTTGTAAGCCTAGCACTGAACTAATGTGATGAGTGGTCATCTTGGTGACCAGCACTGGACTAGTCTAGTCTGATGAGTGGTTATCTTGGTGGCCTAGCACTGGAATAATCTGATAAGTGGTCATCTTGGTGGCTTAACACTGGACTAATGTGATGAGTGGTCATCTTGTTGGCCTTGCACTTGACTAATCTGATAATTGGTCATCTTGGTGGCCTAGCACTGAACTAATGTGATGAGTGGTCATCTTGGTGACCAGCACTGGACTAGTCTAGTCTGATGAGTGGTTATCTTGGTGGCCTAGCACTGGAATAATCTGATGAGTGGTCATCTTGTTGGCCTAGCACTGTACTTTTGTGATGAGTGGTCCTCTTGTAAGCCTAGCACTGGAATAATCGGATGAGTGGTCATCTTGGTGGCATAGCACTGAACTAATGGGATGAGTGGTCATCTTGTTGGCCTAGCACTGTACTTTTGTGATGAGTGGTCATCTTGTTGGCCTAGCACTGAACTAATGGGATGAGTGGTCATCTTGTTGGCCTAGCACTGAACTAATGGGATGAGTGGTCATCTTGTTGGCCTAGCACTGGACTAATGTGATAAGTGGTCATCTTGTTGGCCTAGCACTGGAATAATCTGATGAGTGGTCATCTTGGTGGCCTAGCACTGAACTAGTCTGATGAGTGGTCATCGTCGACTACTACGAACGAACAACAATATATATAATTATTTATTTTTCAATTTGGGACCAGGTTGTCAGCTACTGTTTAAATTTCAAATAAATCGAATGACTTAATTCAAATTGACTTTTACATTTATTTCAGTTTAAATGTTTAAGTTGTGTACTTTGATCAAAAAGAGTTTTATAATTTCTTTATTTAAATGTTTATTCATTATAAACAAATTCAAAATTTCTGCATAAAAAAGTCATTTGAATGATGATTTGAATAATCACCCAATAAAGAAATAAATTCAAATTACTTCATTCATGGAAAACATTTTATAAAAACTCAAGATGCTCAGTATTTAGGAGTAATTAATAAGTGAGAAATTATTATGCAGTTACAATGTCATTATTGTAATATTTAAAAAAAAAATTTAATAAGATTATAAAACTGAAATGCTATCTTAATTTTTATGAGCTTTGTACTTACTGTACTAGTAATTGTATCTTCTATATGGGGCCATACACCAAACAAAAAATTGCTAAACTCGAACCAATTCAAAATGTAAATAATCTGCCCGTGTTCCTCTGCTCTGCTCTCCAATTGGGCGGGACACCTGTCCCAACGGTCAATCATGTGCCACCTGTCTTCTGATAGAGCCAGACCCAGTCTAAGACCTTCCTGGAGCAAAAAGGTGAGATTTAATGGCATGATTAGGGTCTGGCAACAAGGTATTGAGTCTAAAAGAACTCTTGGAGTGTCTCCCAAAAGTGAACCAATGGTTCTAAAAAAATTTTACTCAAGGGAACTCAACTTCACTTTTGACGCATGACCAGGGTCAGGCGTCTCGAGTGACCCTTATCAGGTGGTTCTAAAAAAGTTACCCAATGGTTATAAAAATGTTTGGCCTCAATCTAAAAATAGTCCTATGACCGAATGTGTTATGACGCTTTCTTGTCAAATAAATGACAAGGCGTTTCAGAGAACGAGATTAATTTTTCCCCGATAGTAAATGGCCTTAGCAATAGGATTTGACATCAAGTATAACCCTCTTAACGCGCTCTCATTAACTGACATGACGACACTGAGAAATATCTTCTTTCCATCGTGTTTCCATTTTGTTCCTTTCAAAATGCATCATGGGCTTATTTTTTAAACCCAGGATGCTTGGCGTTCAAGCAGCAAAGTAGTTTTGAACGTGAAATCCCTATTTAAAGTAGGACTCATGACATTGTTTTTTTTATTGTTTTTTTTACAATTAAAAATAAAAAAATAGAACCCTTTGTGATCCTCACCATTATATTGGTTGCTTGGTTCCTCTCTTAAAATTTCTAGGATTTCATGAATAGTGAATTTACATATATATATAAATATATATACTAGCGATTTCCCCGCGCGTTGCTGCGGTAAGTTGGGGAATTAGTGATGAGTGAGTTAATGCATAAAAAAACTATATTTGGGCTTCCGGTGCCCAGCAAGGGATATTTTAAATATTATTTCACCTGCTGCCATCACGGAAGTGTATTTAACAAACCCCCAAAGTTACACGAGGTTACCTATTTGGGGAAAGAGGAAAAATACTGCTCTTCAATTTGTAAATAGCACATATTAGGAAAAAACGCAATTTTGAGGCCCAAGCCCCAATAAGTGTGAATTTTAAAATTATATTACCCCACTTTTCGTCGTGAGAGGGTACACAACGACTTCCAAACGTTTTATGCATCTGCCTACATGGGAATGGAATAATTATTAATTTTTACTTTTTATATAGTTAATATTAGGAAAAAAAACTACATTCCCCCCCCCCAGCCCCCAGAAATAAATATTTTAAATAATTATTCACCTGCTACCATCGTGGAGGTATATTTAACAAACCCCAAATTTGCCTATTCGGGAAATAAGAGAATTAGTGATGTTCAATGTTTATATCCACATATAAGGAAAAAAAACATTTTTTCGGCCCCGGCCCTCATGAATGTGCTTTTTAAAATTATTTTACTCCAATTTTCGTCATGAGAGGATACCCAAAAATCTTCCAGAAGTTTTACTTATATTTGGGCCCCAGACCCCCTATGAATGGAAATTTATCATTCCCTTTCACCAACTTTCATTGGGAGATTGTACTCAACATCTTACCAACGTTTCATGCTTCTACCTACATGGGAAAAGGGAGAATTATTGATGTTCGATTTTTATATCTATACCAATAAAAGGGAAAGCCCTCACAGACTGACTGACTGACTAACTGATTCATCACTAATTCTCCAAATACCCGTGTAGGTAAAAGCATGAAATTTTGGGAAGTTGTTGGGTACTCTCTCACTACGACAATTGGCGAAAAAGAATTTTAAAAATCTCATTCTTGTGGGGCTGGGGGCTCAAAAACTTTTTTTTTTCTACATCACTAATTCTCCAACATTCCGTGTAGGCAGAAGCATGAAACTTTGGGAAGTTGTTGGGTATCCACTTACGACAAAAATTGGAGATAAAGAATTTAAATATTCACACTCATGGGGGCCGGGGCCACAAAAGTTTTTTTTTCCTTATATAAGCTATGTACTAATTGAAAATAAAATATATAATTATCCAATTTCCCGTGTAAATAGAACCATGAAACTTTGAGAAGTTTTTGGGTACCCTCTTATAACTAAAATTGGCGAAAAAGAATTTTGAAATTCACACTTATGGGGGCCGGGGCCCCCAAAAATGTGTTTTTTCCTTATATAAAATTCATAATAATTGAAAATCAATAATTCTTTTTCCCGTATAGGTAGAAGCATGAAACTTTAGAATTTTTTGAGTACATGCCTCCGACGATAATTGGCAAAAGAGAATATTAAATTTCCCACTCATGGAGGCGTGGGCCCCGAAAACAATTTTTTCATTATATGAGCTAAATATAAATTGAAAATCACCAATTCTCCTATTTCCCGAGTAGTTAGACTCATCAAATGTTGGAGAGTTGATAAATACACTTTCACGATGCTAGCAGGTGAAATATATTTTTAATATCTCTTCCTGGGGGGCTGGGGGCACAAAATTAAAAAATGAAAATCAATAATTCTCCCATTCCCCATGTTGGTAGAAGGCATGAAACTTTAGGAAGTTGTTGAGTACAATCTCACGATGATAATTGGCGAAAGAGACGTTAAATTCCCACTCATAGAGATACTGGGGCCCAAAAATAATGGAGCCCAAAAAATTTGTTTTTCTTATATGAGCTATTTAAAAATTGCAAATCATTAATTCTGCTAGTTCCCGTATAGTTAGAAGCATGAAACTTTGTAAATTTTTTTGAGTTCATGCTTCAAATGATAATTTGCAAAAGAGAATGTTAAATTTCCAACTAATGGGGGCAGGGGCCCCCAAATCACTAATTCTCCTATTTCCCATATATGTAGGAGCATTAAACTTTGGAAATTTATCAAGTACAAGCTCCCGACGAAAATATGCAAAAAAAATGTCAGAATTACCTCTAATTGGCTACCAGGGGCCCAAATATATATTTTTTCTTATATTAAAAACCGACTTAACACTAATTCTTCAATTTTACGTTTAGGTAGGAGCATGAAACTTTGGGAAATGGTTAAGTACCCTCTCACGATGTATTTTGGTGTAAAAGAATTTGGAAATACACGCTTATGGGGGCCGGGGCTAAAAAAAATTGTTTGTTTTCTTAATGATATTTATAAAAATTGAAAATCACTAATTCTCCTATTTCTCGCGTAAGTGACGATTTGTTACCAGGGGGTTGGGGGTGTTAAAGGTGGAAACGTCACAACATAGAGCACATAGTAAACAAAATGAGGGGTAGGACTGAAATCATGTTTAAAAAATTAAATGGAAAAGATGTGAACAAGGTAAGGTTTAGCCTGACAGGACGTAACAAAACATGTGAACAAGGTAAGGTTTAGCCTGACAGGACGTAACTAAACATGTGAACAAGGTAAGGTTTAGCCTGACAGGACGTAACAAAACATGTGAACAAGGTAAGGTTTAGCCTGACAGGACGTAACAAAAC
>MUZC01000361.1:16909-54616 GCA_002072015.1 Radix auricularia | reverse complement strand
GGGGGGGGGGGGGGGGGGGGGGGGTCTGCCAAAATTACTTGACATTTTTGGTTGGTGACATAGAAATTCTAGCACGCTGGTCGCATTAAAAACAGAATGTTAGAGTCCAAACATGACTTTTATCTAGGTGGTCTTATTTCAAAGCAGACTTTCACCGAGGTACCAGAGTATTTAATTTTTTTTAAAAATTAAATTTTAAGGCGGTCATATTTTTTACCCCCCCCCCCCAATTGTTTTACTCTGAAAAAAATTTCACTATTACAATGCAATAGAATACAAAATTAAAACCCTATACTTCTTTCCTTACAGTCTTTTCGAATACATTCATTCATCACTCCATTCATCCCTCACTTCATCCGATTAATCATTTCCTCATCTATTCTTTTTTAAAACCATTTAAACATCCCTAAAGTCTTGCCTCCATCTATCTCTCCTCCCATTCACTCATTCCCACATCCATCTTTTCTTAAATCTATTAATTTATCCCCCCCCCCCCCAAATCTATCTCGCATTTATTCATCTTTTTATTCATTAATTTATCCCTCCATCCCTCTTTCTTCCATCTATTCATTGATCAACATTCCATCCAATCATCCTATTGTCTATCTCTTCTTTTAGCTATTCATTCCTTCGTCAATCTATCTTTTCTTCCATCTTTACACTCATTTTCTATATACCCATCTGTTTCATCAATTCTTTCATCCCTTCTTTAATCCAATCATTCAGTTCTCCATCCATCTATAATTCTATCCCTCCTTTCATTGTCATTAATTCACCAATCCGCCCGTCAGTTAATGTTAAATGTGTTACAGTTCACCAATATTCACACAAACGACATTGAGTGATCCAGGGGCGAATTAAGACTGCACGGGGCCCCTGGCTGCAATCAAAAGGAGGTCCTATCTAGCTATCGTTCTTTTTAAATAAAATGATAGCCAACAGCTAATTTAAGATTGTAAATAAATATCAATCAAGGACATTGCATGCATGACAAGCCTATACTCTTCCATACGGCCAGGGGAGCTTGACAAATTTTTTTAAAAACTTAAAATTATAAACTATATATTATAATATGTTCTCATTGTGAGGCAATCGAATCAAGTTTTTCGATTATTAAGACTGTCAGGTCTTAATAGCGACCAGTTTAATATATACATAATTACTTAATTTATTATATTTTCATACTTCAAGGGTTTGTTCAAACATTTGTACTTTGTACACTTTTACATTTGTACTTTGTACACATTTTACAACATTTGTACTCTGTACAGTTTTACAACATTTGTACTTTGTACACTTTTTACAACATTTCCACTTTGTACATTTTTTACATTTGTACCTTGTACACTTTTTACAACATTTCCACTTTGTACATTTTTTACATTTGTACCTTGTACACTTTTTACACAATTTGTACTTTGTACAATTTTTAAAACATTTGTACTTTGTACACTTTTTCCATTATTTGTTCTTTGTACACTTTTAACATCATTTTTACTTTTGTACACTTTTTACAACATTTCTACTTTGTACACTTTTTACAAAACATATGTACTTTATACACTTTTTACAATATTTGTACTTTGTACACTTATTACAACATTTGTATTTTGTACACTTTTTACATTTGTACTTTGTACACTTTTTACAACATTTGTACTTTGTACATTTTTTTGGAATAAAGTATAAAACGTTCAGCCACCCAGTCATCCGCCATAGGAGTCATCATGTAATACAAACTCCTAAGTTCTTTCAGATTTACAAACATGAAAATAAGAGTGATCATGTAATACAAACTCCTAAGTTCTTTCAGATTTACAAACATAAAGATAAGAGTGATCATGTAATACAAACACCTAAGTTCTTTCAGATTTACAAACATGAAAATAAGAGTGATCATGTAATACAAACTCCTAAGTTCTTTCAGATTTACAAACATAAAAATAAGAGTGATCATGTAATACAAACTCCTAAGTTCTTTCAGATTTACAAACATGAAAATCGTAATATTATTCTTCAAAACGAAACCACCGGTACTTATTTTAATTTTTTCAAAAAAATAATTTGTTTGAAAATAACAAAGATTATTTTTAACGCACTTTACATTTGTATTTGAATATAGATAGATCTATCTGTTTTTTTTAAAAATGAAGAAGTACACAAATTTGTTATTTTACTTTCAAATTTAAAATTATTTATTTTACAAAAACACATGTTTGTTACCATTTTTAAATTAGTTTTTTTTTTGTGTCATATATTTTCTCAATTTCAATTTATGAACGCGTAGTGATTTAAATTTGTTTCTGTTTATATCACAAACTTATTTTTAAATAACTATAAGACGTCACCTAGAGAATGGCGGACAACAACACAATGTCAACATACAAAAGAGTCTACATTTAATTTACGTCTTACTCTCTTGATACTAATTTATTATATTTACCTCACGAAATACAATAACAGAAGTATTTGGTAACTTTTAATATTTTCTGAAAATAATTCTTTAAAAATTCGGCTAACTCAAATTGTCTTCAGTAAGTTTTGTGTTTTAAAAAAAATGTTCAGCTCACCAATTCAAAATCAAATGCTAATTGTCTCTCAACACGAACACATGTGTTTCAGTAGGTAGTTTATCTTATTTTTCAGTAGCCTACGTTTCTTCTATACCGAAGATGACTGATTCCTACGAACCTTTACAATCTTAGAGCTTTACTATATTTTACCGAGGCACAGGTTTATGGTGGTGCAGTAGAGTGTACCATATTAATTTCATTGATAACATCTATTCTATAGAGAAGTTTTCTATAACTCTACATGAACATTTTCACAGATCAATATCAAATGAATGAATTAATTTAGCAATATAATGTCTTGATTTAGACCAGATTCTGTGAAACCCAATATTTATTTTTTAAATGATGGTTTAAATTTTTATGTTTTTAAAGATTTTTTTTTTTTTAAATTTCAGTAACCCTGAGTTGACCGGGTAACTTGTTTGTGTCAATTCATTTGATAACTTAACGGGTGATACCGCAAGCTTTCTCCAGCTATTTTAAATTTTCAAAATTTATTTATAATTTTTTTTTTGGGTTCAAATCCAAGCAAACGTTAAACTTAGATGAAAACGTAAAAAAATTAGTTTGTTTTGTAATTAAAATATAATACATTTATTGAATTTTTAAAAAAATTATATAAAGGAGCCTACTAGTGTGAAATGTGATACTATATTATAGCCCCTGCGTTTAGAGTTTAGTAGCTTTTAAAAATAGACATAAAAATATTCTAAAATCTTACAATCTCACAGGGCAAATTTTTCAAAAATTCAAGGATCACGATTTATTAACCCTTATATCAACATCACCGTCTAGTCTTTCGTGACGGGAACGTCCACAGAAAAAAAAAAGATACACTTCCCATGGTCATATTGAGCTGAAATTTTGCACAGTGACGTGTGTCACCGAAAAATGCATTGTTATAAAATGTCAGATCGATCAAATGTACCGTAATTAAATTAATGCATTTTTAGATTATCTCTATGTAGAACCTGTAGTAGTCTGAAATAGTTTAATTCCACGGGTCACTGGAGGTTCACTCAGCACTCGATGTCTCAGGGGTCTGCCTCGCGGTGCGAATGATATTAAACATAATACATACAGTTAGTTATGTCTCATATATTAGGGATTTATCGTCAAAAAATTTGTTTTTACGGGCTCTTTATTTGTCAAAATTTTACGACCTCAATTGTAATTTAAGTTTTATAGGATCCATTTAGCTACTAAAGTATTGAAGGATTAATATAGTTATTTAATAATTTTGTTCTTTATTAAAGTTACTTGAGTATTTTAGTATCAGTTTAGTAAGTTAAGTCAACCTAGTAGAGTAAGTTGAGATTTGTATGTTATGCATAAATTCATAGGTTTTTGGATGAGTAAAGAAACTTATTCTCGGTGACGAGGGCTTTTTGCCGACGCATTTTTGGATGGATGAGTAAAGTAACTTATTCTCGGTGACGAGGGCTTTGTGCCGACACATTTTTGGATGAGTAAAGTAACTTATTCTCGGTGACGAGGGCTTTGTGCCGACACATTGGTTTTTTACTGGTATCCTGTCATAATGACGTATGCCTTCCCAGCATGACTGCCGTCGCTCCCCACTTTTATCCCGCCTAGTAACTTAAGGTTTGTATGATCGTTTAGGTAACTGTTAGTTTAAAGGATCAGTTTAGTAACACAGATGTCGAGAAGGGGTGACCTCTACGTGGTTCGACAGACGAGTAGGGTCGTGAAGCAGACCACGACCTGAAACCGACAAACCCCTGGCTTGGACAACCGAACACCGTTGTTAGGCGTTAGATGCTAGTCATATATGATTACAGTCGCTGTACGGATCTTAAGCTGAGCATTTTGATGCAATGCCGATGATGAAAACCAAAGTACCCATTGAGGGTCGGGTTACTCCGAAGCGACCGTTTCGTCCCACTCAATTAACTAGCAACGCTGTTGAGCGGTGCCGGTTTAGGGTCAGGGGCGCTAGTACGGAATATCAAAAAGTACCCATAGGAAACGCTTTTGAACGCCAGCTCTGAGTAGTGGGGATTAAACCCTAGGCAGGTCAGTGATGATCCCACGCTTTGCAGCGATTCTAACCACAGAGACTCGTAGCTTTGCCGTGGTGGCGCCAAAGTGAAATTATGTTGATAGCGAGTCACAGTAGAAAATTCCACACCTCCCTCGGGAGGCATACTTATGGGAGGCGTTTTCGACCTAGTGTCTTGGACGCCCAGGCGGCCGCTTGTAGCAGCGACCGCTCCGGGGGCTTCTCAGTCTTTACATCCCTTAGGGGGCCAGAGGGCTGAGGGGGTTTTCCGGGAAGCCCTATGAAGAGCGCAAGCTAGGGACTGCTGATTTTCTTCCACATGCAGGATTTTCAGTAACACAGCATTTGTTTCATAAGTAAAGTAACTATATGGCTACATCCTGTTAATGGACTGCAATAAACATTTTCACTAAGTTAACTTTACTTGAATTTTGATTGAATGTTTTCAGGTGTTTTTTATGAGTTTAAAATGAGACACACAAACCAAAACGCGTGTAGTTTCTGTCAGATAACGCACACGAATCAACAAACATGATGTAGTTTCTGTCAGATAACGCACACGAATCAACAAAAATGATGTAGTTTCTGTCAGATAACGCACACGAATCAACAAACATGATGTATTTTCTGTCAGATAACGCACACAAATCAACAAACATGATGTAGTTTCTGTCAGATAACGCACACGAATCAACAAACATAATGTAGTTTCTGTCAGATAACGCACACGAATCAACAAACATAATGTAGTTTCTGTCAGATAACGCACACGAATCAACAAACATGATGTAGTTTCTGTCAGATAACGCACACAAATCAACAAACATGATGTAGTTTCTGTCAGATAACGCACACGAATCAACAAGCATTACAGAAAAAATCGCGCTCAAAATTTACTTGGATAATTATATTTCAACAATTATTCGTTCTTTTTCTTTCAATAGCTCAGTAAACTGTTTCCTTGACTTCATTAACTCAATAGCATATTGGCATACGAAAGTCGTAATGTCGACATTTCACATGATCGAAAAACTATCCTAAAAACTTGCACGAATCAAAACTGACAAACAAGCATTGACCATAAAACTTTAATTATTTTCTTTAGGGAACAATATATTCGCCTTGATGACTACATTATAAGGTTGATATGATGATTCTAGGCGCTTTTTTAACTGCTGTCTCATTTATTGCTGGTAAGTTATGGTAATTAAGGTTTGTTTATAATTGAAAAACCATTTAAAAATTAATATAATTCGTAGCAAAATTACGAAAAAAACTTTGAAATTTAAAAAAAATAAAATTAAAATGCACTTAACGGTAGACATGGTCCATCTGTAGTATAACAAAACATTCATAATAGTTCTGCGGAAAGTTTAAAATAATTAATCGATAAATTGTTAAAAGTTTGAATCGGTTAAAATTAATTTGATCTATCAAAATTCAATTTAAATTTACGAAAATATTTCTAATATATCCTTTTTTTATATATTATTAATAATTAATATTTTTTATCACTTACATACTTTTCCCTCGAATTATTCACTAATTATTGTTATTTATTTAGACAAGCTTACGTAAACAAAAAAGGTTTTTATTAATTCTGAATATTTCTTGCATAGCAAAACAAATTTGGAATCGACCCAACTTAACCAAATTCGTGAAATACTGAATAGTTACTAACGTGATCCATATATGCGATAGAAAAATATAACTAATCTAAATTAAATCCATAATTCGTTTAAAACTTTTCCAAATTAATCGAAGACAAATTTTAAATATTACCAACCCTAATAAATAGCTAATTACAGTGGTGCTAAAAATTTTATCATCACGGACCGGTCAAAGTTTGATAATATTACTGTGCGTGCCTGGGAGTTGGGAAGTCACATTGAAGTTTATAAAAGTATTTTAGATTCTTTCGATTAGATTGTATTTAACTTCAAAAATAAAAGATAGTTACAGCAAAAATTAAAACAGGTTTAATATATAAACTCACTAGAACGTCAAATGAATGAGAAGGCTGTCAAAGCGAGACTGTTACATCAGTTGCGGATTTAGCTTTGTCTACGTGGGGGGGTATGGATCATTTCAGGTGGCGGCGAAAATTTTACTAATAACAGATCATTGGGTAAATACTAGGGAATTAACGATTAATTAAAATTTAATTGTTAACTTTTGAAAAATAACGATTAATTAATCGTTTATTTCGATTAAAGCCAAAAAATTTAATTTATGATGTCATAAGTAACACTAATTTAACGTTCTTTATGAAAATCTAAATAAAATGGAATGTCTCCTTTATATATCAACTTTTCACCAACTACGCAAAAGTGTGTTGTCATTAATTGGTTCAAGTGATGAGCGGGTCTAATTCACAATATAACCAGCAGAACTGAACAATCATTGACATGGAACTGATGTAACTGGTATGCTCAAAACGGTCTTAGCAAGGAATGGCATTATCAGATATTGGTGTTCATTAACTTTCCACCAGTGTACAGGATTCATGGATTCAAAAAGGTTCATTTCCACTTTGTAACGCAGTAATTCATCAGAAGAGCGGTCGTCATTTCTGTCTCTGAGTCAAAATCCATTACTCTTATCTTATCTTTGATATACAGACGCTCCTTCTATGCAGAAGATAATTGCGTCAACAGATCATGAGAGATGATCTGTTGGCAAGTGATGTAGCGGTCACAGGCCACGGCTATAGGGGTTCCACGCATTACCCCAGCCGCCTAACTATTGTCTAGTTAGGTACCCATTCGGAGCTGGGTGACTCGGGGACTCCTCAGGTCCCGAGAACAAATCCTCACTTTCGAGTGGATTTGAACTCGTGACCATCGGTATGACAGTCGAGAGCGCTACCTCTCGACCACTCACTTACCTTAATACGCTTTTCTTTTGGGCTGATAAGTAGGCAAACTTTATCAACATTTTGAACATCTCCGTCAATCAATATTTTAAAACCAAAAATGAACCTGCCTGTAATCTTCACGAAATTCATTATTTATCAGACGCTATTTAAAAAAAAAAGTTATTCTTTTATTATTATACTTTTTTTTTGGTGACTTCCAATTATATGTAAGTGATCGGTAAATTAATCGTTAAATATTTTAAATCTTTAAACATTTTTAATGATTACTTGAGAAACTAATTATTAATTTCTGCAGCCCTTGAAATAATAATTAGTTACCTACTGATTTAGTAAATATAAACAGATATGTTTTCAAAATAGTGACGTATATTTATTTCAATAGTATATTTTGTGATCTAAGAAAGAAACTTTGTCTATGCGAATTTGTATAGAGCCCTGAGCCTTATTTGAATTCTTTTCTACTTGAAGCGAAACGATTTATCGTTGATTCAAAGTCAAAGTTCTCAATGTTCATTTGAAATTATTGCCAATCCAGACAGACGTTCGTTTTTCATTTTTGAGCGCAAATAATTTGATGATTTTCAATCATTGCTATCAGGAAGATTGAAGTAAATTTGTATAGAGTATTGACACATTAGGGAGACCTGATGCCATATATTTTCAAACAAGAATGGTAGAAAGTCTTTAAGTTTTTTCTCACTAGTTGTGATTAGGCCTGTCAACGGGTACCCGGGACCCGGGTACCCGTTGACGATCAATTACCCGTATCAATTTTCGTTTGAAATAAATACTGTGAAATACGTATTAACATGAAAATGCTTCAAATGAAATAAGTGTTAAATTAAAATAAAACACGGTCTCGACAATAAACTACAAAGTATTTTGATATACATTTTTTTTCCAAACACATTATACAAAAATCATTTAAAACAAAAAGGTTTTTGTTCTTTGAATTGTTCAAGTAAGAAAAATAAAATACAACGCCGATAAATACTATTTAATAGGAAGGGCTTGAAATGACCTTCACATTGGCTTTGAAATGCGCCGCTCATCGTTGATACCGACAGAGCGAACCAATCCCCCCCCCCCCGGGTGGTAACCCGGGTACCCGTTCAAATTTTGGACGGGTACCCGGGCAGCATTTTTCAACAATACTGACAGCCCTAGTTGTAGGTAGTGATGGACGTTATGATGGACGTTGTGATGGACGTTAAGATGGACGTTTTTGATGGACGTTGTGATGGATACAAATCTTTGAAGGTATAAAATCAAACGATTGCTTCTTCAAGGTTAATGTGTATGTAAATTTTGCATCAACTTCGAAGAAAATCTTAATTTTCTTTTAACATTTTTGATGGACCAATACAATAGAAATAAATAGCTGTGCCCCTAAAGTCATTAAATCGGTCATCTATTTATATTAGTAGTGTATACAAGATAGTGAAGTACGTTTCAGATTTAAAACTAGTAGTTGGATCATCAGCCCTTTCATCTCTACTAAGTTTACCTGCCATACTTTTATTTTTTGCAAATTTTAGTTTCTTTAAAATTTGTTTTTAACATTAAGTTAAGAACAATTTTCGTTAATAGATGATTAGACATCTCCTTCAGAATTTTAAAAAGCTTGATCGCTTCTCTTTTCAACAAACTTATTTTTCAACATCGATCAATCGTTTTGCAATTGCAATGTTAATACTCTTGCGCTACAATTGGTTTGATAACACGAAAATATTAACCAATTTTTGTACAATTAGCATCAGAAAAAACAAAAAAGTATTTGTTATTAACACAGATAGTCCCACAGCTTCTGCTCTGACACTTCCTCTATGTTAGGTTGATTCCCCTGAATTTATATCTTCCAGAGTGGCTAGAATATCAGAGAATGATCCAACAACTGCATGGACTGCATGCTTATGGCTTGCCCATCTTGTATCAAAAAGTCATTTCTGCGCCTTTACTGTTGATTCATATTGAGATTTATGACGTTTTTTAAGAACATGTAGACGTGGTAAACAAGACTTAAAGAATGCTTACAAAATTTAAGCTGAGCCAAAAAACAACTGTACATTACTGTTTACTGACATTGTTCGATAGAGACTAAATTCAAAACATGGGCACAAAATTGGGTAAAAGTTTTAAGTCCATTCTTAATTCCAGACATCACAGATGCGCCATCATATGCCTTTCCTCCACAGATTGTGATGTCAATGTTTCGCTTTTGTAATGTGTAGTTCCGTTAGAATCTTCTAAGCAAATGCAGATTTGCAGCATTTCTGTTTACCAAAGTATACAAGCCTTTAAATCTTCCATCAACATTTCTTAATTTTAAAACTGAACGTAAAGTGACATCTGATCAATTTTAGATATATTAATGGTTGAATCAATAATTAAAGAAAAGAAATGTGAAGACTTAACTTTATTATCAATTGCTGCTGATAATTCAATTGCAAATGATTGAATTAAATGAATTTGCACATCATTACTTAAATAAATTTAATTTTTCTTTTTAAACTTTAGATGACTGTCCAAAGTGGAATCATAGTTGGCTAATAAACTTAACATTTAACGAAAATGTCCAGTATTTCTACAACTACCATCATTAAAGCAAGATTGTTCTCTGTGTCCTCTGTTTGGCTAAAAACAACGTCACGCCTATCATTCGTTTCAATGCTTCTCTATTCTTTTCCACTTAGCGACGCTCCTGACTGACCAAACCCGATACTACAGTTCTGAAATACGATATTTAGCAAGCCAATATTGTCTTGTTAAATTTTTTCTGCGCTAGTTACACCTTTTTAGTGTTCATAAAGGGCGTTTTAAGGGGGCGCCATTTTAGACCCAACAGGGGCGCAAGGGGGGGGGCGACCCGCTCCCCCAGTCCTTTAGCTAAATTCGCCACTGAGTTACATCTGGGGTTAATGGGAGACAATGACACGCGAGCGTATTGCTTCTGTGCTGTTAATTACATTCCTTTTCCTTTTGGATGCTTTCGCTGCAAAAAAAACATGTATTGCATAGATAGATATTTAATGACAATGATGGCAGTCTCAGAATATTCTGCCATGAATTTTATCTCAAAAACTGGAATAGTTGTCTTGAAAGCAGTTTCAAGGCCATCGCCATATGCAATCTCGAGCAGTTCAACTTTGTCTGGGACAGACATGTCACACTCATTTACATACCTTGACATAATTATAAGTGCTCTGAAAGCAAAAAATTTGATGTAGTGAGAAATTTACTTATGAAATAAAAAATAATTAGTATTGATAATTTTCTAGGTATATTCGTCCCGTCTGGTTCGTTCGTAACGATACCAATTTTAGGAAGTAGCGCTCCAAATCACTGCACCAAAAAATAACTATTTTCGGAGCTCTGCATAAAAATGTTATTTATAGAAATATATTTATGAAATAGAAATATATAAAATACATCAAAGTTCTAAATTACATAAATTTATTTTCTGATGTGTGATTTTTTAAAAATTAATACATATCAGCTATGTATATTTATTGTGAAAACTTCTGTCATTTTTGACGAGTTATAGACTAGTAATATCATAAACATCACATAAAAAATACTATACAGTTTCTGAGAAAGGGTTTTACTTACTTATTTTAGAGAATTTTTTTTTTCACATATTGGTATAAATGTTGTAACTAGTGGTATCTTTTATTTCCCAGTTCAATGTAAGCTGCTTGACAAGCCAGAGTTCAAAGTTGGAGGCTCTTTTACTATAAACTGTGATGTAAAACGGATTGGCAATGTTTCCAAAAATATTCCGGGGTTTCATTTTATATCAATTCGAAGAAGGAATTTTTCAAACTATACCACGGATTTAGTTGGTTTTGTTGTACCGGGCGTTAAGGATAGACTACATAAGGTATCTTGTAAAAAAATTGCTATTCTCAACATTAATCAAAGTCTTTGTCCCAGCTCCATCTATCGTTATATTTATACCAGAATTATATATTTGAAACATTCTCTTTATGCAAACTTATTTTCTTACTTTTTTCCCTGTAAAACGTTATTTTCTTATACATATTTTCCCCATTTCCATCACAATTTACACTTATGTAACCGATTTAAATAGTTGTGGTCCAATTCTTTAATGTATGGCTAGCAATATACGCGAGTTGTGCAGCTAAAAATTAAGATTTCAGTTAGTGTTGAGAACCCTCGTAAAGAATTTCTTGAAAATGGGACCATAAGTAACACAATCCATTGGTAAAATTCAATATGGCGGCTAATATCGACGTCATTCAACAAAATAAGTTCGTTCATTGGTTTCGGTTTTTAAGCAGGGAAGCAGCCTACAATATTTTGTGAAGATGGGGTCATAAAAAAGAAAATTTCACATGGCAAACGTTGCCACCCAATGCGCACAGAATTTCTCAATAAAACTTATTTATCTTTTCAATATGACAATTTAAATGAGCTTTATTTTTTTAAATATAAATAATCTAAATCTCTTGACCACGTTTGATCAAAATGGTGATCAGTGACTAAAAATAATCATTGATGTATGTTTATAAGAAACATAAAGATATTATGGCCCCAGGCCCAAGCCGTACTGGGTGTAAATTTCAAAACATAAATTTATTTAAATCTAAATAATGATGGATATGTTACATACAAAGTTTGAAATTCAGGCATTCAATATGATGCCTAGGTAATGTATAGTGTCAAGGTATGATAATCGCTGCGAGTAGTTGTTGTGACATAAATGTAGGTACTGGTCAAATAGTGACTGGAGAAGATTTCACTAAAACCTAATAATGGGATTGATGGTCATCCATGATGTTAGGAAGTAAGACAGTCGGGATATATATATATTGTAGGGAGGGGATAGACTCGGATAGACGGTAACAGTAATGTTGGTTGGGGTATCTATAGTGTAGGGAGTAGAGAGACACACAGGATAGATGGTGATAGTAGTGTTGGTTGGGGTATCTATAGTGTGGGGAGTAGAGAGACACACAGGATAGACGGTGATAGTTGTGTTGGTTGGGGTATCTATAGTGTGGGGAGTAGAGAGACACACAGGATAGACGGTTATAGTAGTGTTGGTTGGGGTATCTATAGTGTGGGGAGTAGAGAGACACACAGGAAAGACGGTGATAGTAGTGTTGGTTGGGGTATCTAGTACGCCATCGAGGTGTGCTCGAGTGTCTAGAGAAGAGTCGTGAGAATATGCACTTACGTGTAAGTGGCATTGTAGAATAATTATCTTAATTTTAGTGTACATGAAGCAGTGGCTGTAATGGTATTGCTGACGTGGCTATAATTGTATTGCTTAAGTGGCTTAAAGTAAATTGGTGACGTGGCAGTAATTATATTGCTGTGGTAGCTGTAATTGTATTGCTAACGTATTAAAGACTTAAATTGACATTGACAAGAGTCAAGACTCCGTCTACATTTTATCCAGTACCCAGTACGTAACATGTAGAATGCCTGATGGTTTCATGCCAAGTATGAAATGATTGCTGTTTGATACATTTCCTAGGCAATCTACAGAATGCTGAGTTGTCGTCCTACACAGTATGTCATTGGCCTACCCCCGACATTTTACTAGCCACTGATGTTGATGGTGAAGCTTTGGTCTGTCTTTGACGATGGCGATCGAAGACTCTGAGAGTTGAAATTTATCGCAGAAAGCGTTTAGTCGGTACGAGATTCCGATTCCAAATCACAGAAATATTGCTAAAAGTCTTCTCATGACCTCAGTTCATATCTTCCGGCTGAGATTCCACACACGTTCTCCCTTAACGATTTCCCTTAAATTGCTGTGTGACCATGTTGAAGAGAATGCTGTGCTAGGTCAGGAATCACGCCATATTGACATGCAAAGGCGATTCTGCGATGAGTTATCTAAAGTAAAAGCACAATTTTTCTGAAACAGAATTAAAAAAAAAAAAAAATGAAACTGTCACCAAAAGTTGGTGAACGATGTAACAATGGCAAAGAGTACTAAGACCACCATTAAGCAAGAACCACGGGACTGTTGGCTGATGAAACAATATGATGTCATGATTGTGGAAAATAAGAGCAAGTTGATCTCCTTTGTTAAAGAAGTTGTGAGTGCCATTTTGTTTTCGGTCGCAAACTCCGAGGAATTTAACGCACTCCATTTGGCCATTGGCTATGAGCGGGACAGAATGTTGAAAGAACTTTACAACACATACAAGAACGCTATCCGACATGATATTGAACCGTGTATTATAACCTTAGTGAGCTTTCCTGAAAAATCATGGTAGATAGATTCATCTTAATAAGAATTTCAAAAGTGCCTAAAACGTGTACAAAAAGGCTTTATGGGCCCCGCTCCTCAAGAATGGAAAATATAAGCTTGATGCCTTAAAGTTTAAAGTATTTTTATATATGGCATCAAGTTCTTATATACCGAATTTGGTCACAATCTATCCATTTATTTTCATACAGTATCAAAAGTTTAATTATAAACACATTTTTATATTGCTCATATGAGGAACCAACTACGTTTTGATACCGGTGTAACAGGCTAGATTAAACCCCTGACCAGAACTTACCCGGTATAATCTGGCCTAGGCCAGAATATACCCGGGGGGGGGGTTAAACTTGCCTAGGCCAGAATATACCACCAAGGCCAGAATATATTCCTTTGACAACATGATGATATAGTAAAAAATAGATGAATGAGTAATTAGAAGTTCTGTTTGTGTTTTACCTTAGTCAGAGACGTTAAAATGACTTCTTAAGCAGGAAAAATGTTTTATTCACAATAAAATAATAATAAGATTTTTTTTATTACAATGTCTTATCAAGCGGTTAATTTTTTTTTAAGTTACCTTCTATACAAGTAAAAAGGAATCAGCGTTGTTTTTTGTTTTTTAATTTAATTTTTTTTAAAATTGACTCATTCAAGCACTAAATGGATTGATTATTTTAAAAAATAATTTAAGCACTATAAGGGACTAGATCTATAGTTTTTTATCAGCGCTTTCGAATATTTATTATTCTTTGACCTCGCTTATTACTCGAATCAACATGTTTCATTATTTTGAGTCTGAGGCCGTAAGAACGGGGTAAGACTAAACATAGTTTTACTTCCTCAACGTTACTTGTCGTATTTCAGTACCTTTATCATTATCTTATCTTATCTGTTACAGGCGCTCTTTCAATACAGAAGAATATTGCGTCCTTCGCTTATCAATCATCCATCCACCCATGTGGCAAGAGAGTGTATTTAGGGTTTGGGCCTTCCTCACTACCTCCTATCACTATCACTCAGTCCTTATCAACGCCTTCCTTCTCCAATATTGTATGCCCAATTGTTGTAGTTTTTTTCACTACGTCTTACATCAATCTAAGCTTATGTCTTCCCTTGAGCCGTTTTCCTCTGGGTTTTGGAGGTGTACCCTCTTTACTCCTATTTCATTTGACATTCTTTCTAGGTGTCCTGCAAAACGCAGTCTGCTTTTTAAAAATTTCTGCAACTATTGTGGTATCCTAATTTATTATGACTCCCAAGTATTTTGCTTCTTTGGTTTCGGTTAGTTCTTTTTCAATGATGAAAGTTTGAATTTATTTGTTTCTTTTTCTTTGTTACTCTTAGCAGTTGACACTTTTGTGGGTGGAAGGACATACTCCAGTTAGTTTACCATATCATCAAAACATCTAAGTCTTTTTGTAAAATTTTGCACTATTGTTCTGATTTGTCTTATAGACTTTAAAATCATCAGCAAATAACCAAACTTTTGTTCCTATTAAGAAGTTCTTGGGTATACATTTATACACACACAAATACACACTCACACATATATATATATATATATATATAATTATATATATATGTATAGAAGGGTTGTTATCGATTAATTTAAATTTAATCGTTAACTTTTGAAAAATTACCGAATAATTAATCGATAATTTTGATTATGCTTAAAAAATAAGATGTCTGCCGTCATATAAATAAAAATTTCAAGGAAGTAACAAGAAAAGGAAGTTAACATTTTTTTAAATTTAAATACAAGAGCCTTTTTCTAAGGATTTCACTTTCACGAAATTGTTTTACTTAATGGAGAATTTTTTAACGTAAAAAAGCAAACTATTATTAATTATTTATGATTAATCATTGATTAATAAATCGGTAAAGTAATTTAATACACCCTCTTCAATTTAATCACAATTTTATCGATTAAAATTATTTTAATCTATAACAATTTTTACCGATTNTATATATATGGCGAAATTTGTGAGCCCACAGTGATTTGCACGAGAATAACAACAAAGCAAAAGGAGAAGTCACCATTGACGAATCACTTGACGGATCAAGGTTGCTAATTAAATATGCAGTGGAGCACATGACCGGTCAAGGTTGCCCGATAGCGAGGCAACCAATCAGGAAGAGCCGCATAAAATTACACATCGTATAATTGTTGATACACCGGCACGACACGTCATTTTCCGCCCAAGTAATCACAGAGATCTATGTCGTATGAGAATTCAAATCACTGAATTAAATCCATAGCCCCATCCTTGTCGTGAGAGAGCCGGCATCATTCCGTTAGCCAGAATCTATGTAAGTTTGAACTCTAACTTGATTCCCTCGATTTTATAAGCATATTTCACTCCTTTTTGAAATATTAATCTTCGTGCAATGTCATATTGAAATTGTTGAGACATGTTGACCCCGTGACACCATGCGGCCACGTGCGACATTGTACAAAATGTGATAACACGCGCTCCATCAGGTAGATGGATCGAGTTGTATTGGTGTAACCAATAAAATTATTGTATTTATTCCACCATCCACTTACAAGGTAGTAAGGAAATATTATTTCAATTTCATGTTATAAAATATATTAAATAACCATGTTTTTTATGATAATGTATTTTGATCCCCTTTTGGCACCTGGCTCTGAAGGCTCGGAAGCCGAAAGGGTGGATCAGACAGACTAGTATAGAAACTACCCATATTTGTATTCTTTCTATATTAGTCTGGCTTCTAGGCACCCGCCTGTACTGAGAGATAACACGAACTCCGTACAGCGACCCTGCCCATCAGTGTCGACATATTTGCACCAAGAGCTGGACTCACGGCTATCCACGCGACTTGTATCCGACCCCTACCCACATCTTTGGACCCAGAGCTGGACTCACCGCTATCCATGCTACTTGTATCCGACCCCTACCTCACCCCTGCACCGATCGATAGGACCAGAAGAGGACAACTCATCAGTACCAGCCTCACTCCTAATGTAACGCTGAAGCAAACCGCACTGGTTGATTCCTATTCCATACACGTGTAGAAGCCGGTTATTCACACTTCCGTGATCACCGAGGTCACCTGGAACCAAAGGTGAAGCAGCCCAGAGGACAGGAAACTTGCAGAGCAAATCGTTCTCGCCACTGTCATATGGTATGACCTTCTTTTAACACTGTAAGTAAAATGCTGCAATCAGCAGATATGCAACTGGACGTAGCAATTCAACAAGTTAAAGGACTCATATCTTTCCTAACAAAGTATCGAGACAATGGATTTCATTCTGCAATGATTACTGCAAAAGAAATTGCAAGCTTAATGGAATTGGAACTAATATTTAAACATAGAAGAAACAGACGAAGCAAGAGGCAGTTTTACTATGAAAGTAGGGAGGAGGCAACGTTATCACCTGAGGAGACATTCAGAACGGGATACTTCTTGACCATTGTGGACCAGGCAATCACTATAACTATAATGAACACGCGGTTTGAACAACTTCAACAGTACGATAACCTCTTCGGATTTCTGTACAACGTAAACATGATGCGACGATTAAATGATGAAGACCTGTGAAAATGTTGTATGGACCTTGACTTAGCATTGCGCTCAGAGAGGTCACAAGATTTGGATGGAGCTGATTTATGTGCGGAATTCAAAATATTTCGAGAAATTGTGCCTGAACGTGTAGGTACAGTCATACAGTGCCTTCAGTACCTGGAACCATAGGTAAAGCAGCCCAGAGGACAGGAAACGTGCAGAACCAATTGGTCATGGAGCGGGGCGTGACAACCTGAGGCTACACTTTGAACAAGGAACGTGCTGAACCAACCACTCACGGAGCGGGGGCACTACATCCTTAAATTTAAGTATTAACCCTATAACATTTATATTTATTGGCTGATGCCTAATGATGAATTTAGGCCATACCGGAACTAGTTTCCGCTTCTTGTAATTAATGTATAATAAATTATTGTTACATTTTCACCATCTTGTTAGTTGATTGTCGTTTGTTAGAGATCACTAAAGTATGCGCGTCTAGGCAGAAAGGGGATAACTTAATATTACACCCCTAGACGACTTGTTAAACAATATTCACATCTTTCTTGCAACAATATAAATATATTTTTACCGTGGTTTATTTCTCTTGGGATGGTGCGTCTTTCCATGCACAGCAGAAAATGCTTATTACTCGTTTTCGCGGCACAACATCCAAAGAACATCAATGACACATACCGCTTAAAATCATTCTTTGCGCTCTTTTGTCGGCGTTCTTATCTCGGTACTATATTGTCGGCGCTTTTTTGTCGAACACAGTTTTGATTGGTCGTCCATGTTGGCAAGCTGATATATTTCTATTTCCCTTTTTTTCTTATAGCTGCAACCGATCGTTTGTCCAAGTGGATTGAAGCAACTGCTGTTCCTGGTAGAAGTGCAAAATCAACAGCAAAATTTCTTTATTCCGTTATTTTTCGCCTTGTTTGCATGGAAATTCTAATTAGTGACCAGGGACGTGAGTTTGTCAATACTGCTTTTGACAACCTTATGAAGCAGTTTCAAACTGATCACCGCATTTCATCAGCCTACCACCCACAAACAAATGGTCAAAGAGAACGTGACAACAGAACTCTGACAGAGACTCTTAGCAAACTTGTCAATGACCAAGGTAACAAACAAATGGTCAAAGAGAACGTGACAACATAACTCTGAAAGAGACTCTTAGCAAACTTGTCAATGACAAAGGTAACGACTGGGACCAATTTGTCCCTGGTGTTTTTTAAGCATACCACAGAGGTTAGGATTTTTAACCCACTAAAAATTTAAAAAAGAAAGCGTCTTTGTACAACTCTTAGACTTGCTTTTGACAACGTTGTATTTTATGGCCGCACTCGAGATCTTTAACAACCGAGGCGTACATATAAAACACAATGAGATGGAAATTGTTGCTTTAGGGCCATAAGTTACGTTCTGACAGGAACAGAGGACAACTACATCATTCTCAGAGATAAAGTAATTGAACACTTGAACACTGTCATTACAAAACAACTAAATGACTACTTGAATCAGAAGGTGGAGGGGTATATAAACATTTCTGGTATTTCTCTTGATGGAGTCTGGGCAACTGGTGCAGAAATTATAGCAACAGGGAACCTTTTACGTTGTGATATTGTTGTCTACACCAAAGTCGATGATTCGATGGATTGGTTGACCTATCAGGGAGCTTTTATCTTCAGTCAACGACAGAACATGGACTTTACCTTCAAAACCAGAACGATCATTTTGATGTTGTCATTAGTCTATAAATTTTACTGTACGTTATTAATTTTTTAAATGTTGTGTATTTTTGGACTTGGTTATCATTAACTGTTTAAAATTTAAAAACTCATGTCTTAATTTCTATTCCAATGATAAATTTACGTCCTTTTATAGAGTAAATTTGTTACAATGTCTTAATTGAAATCTTTATTCTTTATTATCAAAATAATTTTTTTAAAAAAATTAATTAATTGAATTATTATTTGAATTGTCAATTTTTAAAGAAATACATGCAAACTATTTCATTCATGGAAAACATTTAATCCAAACTTCTGTATAGAAGGAGCGTCTTTAAACGATAAGTTAAGGGTAAGGAACCCAATTGTTCACATATGTTTTAAAAACAACAAATGTAACCATGCTTAAAATATTTAATTTTTAATTAGTGAAACAGTGCTGGATTAAGTAAATGCTAAATGGAAAAAGAAAATTATGCTGTTTTCATATATATTAGTTTGGTCTGTAAATCTTTATCTAGAATCGTGGAGCAAAAAATAAGACGTCAGTTGTTAAATAATACAATGAAAGTATTTTGTTTTTAAAAAGTTCATGCTCCTTTCATTTATATTAAAGTAGCTTATAAATAGATTTTCTTATAGTTATAGAGCTAAAACATCAATAAAAGTTTAAAAAGTCATTCATCCACTTTTTACTATATATCCCCATGTTGTCAAAGGGGTATATTCTGGCCTGAGGGGGTATATTCTGGCCTAGGCCAGATTATATCCGGGTATATTCAGGTTAGGGGTTTAATCTGGACTGTTACCGGTCTCCGATGAGTGGTAATTGATCTTTGTTTCTGTTACCGTTGCGTGAAAATTTAACTACTTCCCAACGTATCATAAAAAAGTTGGAGAATTAGAAATTAGGGGATGATTCAGCCGAATGATTGAGGGTTTTGCATTTTATTAGTTTTGATAAATGGATGTATCTTGCTCAAATCCACGATTCCTTGTGTCAAATGTATGACAAACTTACAAAAGAAAATTCTGTAAAATGTTACACAAGAAGTAGACACTTTGCAAAAGAAATTTTTAAAATACCTTTCACCGGGACCAACGAACATTAACAGGAACATTGAAAGTGGTTTCTTTAATAATAAATGTTTCAAATTAATTTAATAAATTTTTAAAGCTATCCCTTGTTGCTTAGAATTATTTGTATAATTGCACTTTCAAGAAACAGTGTCTTTTTATATTAAATTGGTTTTCCAAAAATCACACATCCATATGCTTTCTCTTTCCTTCATTTCAGACAAATCAAAACGGTAGGAAATGGGAAGTCAAAGCGTATGGTGATGGAAGAGATAACATGAATTTGTCTCTTCGTGTGTTTGAGGCGCAGTGTTCTGATGCTGGAATCTACATATGTAAGGCAGCTTTTCAATATAAAACCTTTAACAGTATGGAGAAACTGTCATCAAAAGGTGAAGATGGCATCTGCATTCCTTTAAAGTGTATTATATTTGTATGATCTATCTCTTCACTTTCATTTGGCTTCCCTGATTGTGTACCAACTATCGTTAGTTTCTCTCCTGTATGTACCATCAATCACTATATCCTCTCAAGAATGAACCATCTATCACTAGGTCCTCTCAAGAATATACAATCTACCACTAGAAACTCTCTGTATGTACCATCTATAACAAGGTCCTCTCAAGAATATACGATCTACCACTAGGATCTCTCCTGTATGTACCATCTATCACTAGGATCTCTCCTGTATGTACCATCTATCACTAGGATCTCTCCTGTATGTACCATCTATCACTAGGACTCTCTGTATGTACCATCTATCAATAGGATCTCTCCTGTATGTACCATCTACCACTAGGAACTCTCTGTATGTACCATCTATCACTAGGAACTCTCTGTATGTACCATCTATCACTAGGATCTCTCCTGTATGTACCATCTATCACTAGGAACTATCTGTACGTACCATCTATAAATAGGATCTCTCCTGTATGTACCATCTACCACTAGGAACTTTCTGTTTGTACCATCTATCACTAGGACCTCTTAAGTATATCCATCTACCACTAGGAACTCTCTGTATGTACCATCTATCACTAGGATCTCACCTAAATATACCATCTACCACTAGGAACTCTCTGTATGTACCATCTATGACTAGGATCTCTCCTGTATGTACCATCTATGACTTGGATCTCACCTAAATATACCATCTGCCACTAGGATTTCTCTGTATGTACCATCTATAACTAGGATCTCTCCTGTATGTACCATCTATAACTAGGATCTATTCTGTATGTACCATCTATCACTTGGAACTCTCTGTATGTACAATCTATCACTTGGAACTCTCTGTATGTACCATCTATAACTAGGATCTCTCCTGTATATACCATCTACCACTAGGATCTCTCCTGTATGTACCATCTACCACTAGAAACTCTCGGTATGTACCATCTATCACTAAAAACTCTCTGTATGTACCATCTATCACTAAAAACTCTCTGTATGTACCATCTATCACTAAAAACTCTCTGTATGTACCATCTATCACTAGGTTCTCTCCTGTATGTACCATCTACCACTAGGAACTCTCTGTATGTACCATCTACCACTAGGAACTTTCTGTATGTACCATCTATCACTAGGATCTCTCCTGTATGTACCATCTACAACTAGTAACTCTCTGTATGTACCATCTGTCACTAGGATCTCTCTGTATGTACCATCTATCACTAGGAACTCTCTGTATGTACCATCTATCACTAGGATCTCTCCTGTATGTACCATCTATCTCTAGGATCTTTCCTGTATGTACCATCTATCACTAGGATCTCTCCTGTATGTACCATCTATCACTAGGAACTCTCTGTATGTACCATCTATCAATAGGTTCTCTCCTGTATGTACCATCTACCACTAGGAACTCTCTGTATGTACCATCTACCAAAAGGTTCTCTCCTGTATGTACCATCTACCACTAGGAACTCTCTGTATGTACCATCTACCACTAGGAACTCTCTGAATGTACCATCTATCACTAGGATCTCTCCTGTATGTACCATCTACCACTAGGAACTCTCTGTATGTACCATCTATCATTAGGAACTCCTGTATGTACAATCTATCACTAGGATCTCTCCTGTATGTACTATCTATCACTAGGAACTCTCTGTATGTACCATCTATCACTAGGATCTCTCCTGTATGTACCATCTATCACTAGGATCTCTCCAGTATGTACCATCTATCACTAGGATCTCACCTGTATGTACCATCTATCACTAGGACTCTCTGTATGTACCATCTATCACTAGGATCTCTCCTGTATGTACCATCTACCACTAGAAACTCTCTGTATGTACCATCTATCACTAGAAACTCTCTGTATGTACCATCTATCACTAGGATCTCTCCTGTATGTACCATCTATCACTAGGAACTATCTGTACGTACCATCTATAACTAGGATCTCTCCTGTATGTACCATCTACCACTAGGAACTTTCTGTTTGTACCATCTATCACTAGGACCTCTTAAGTATATCCATCTACCACTAGGAACTCTCTGTATGTACCATCTATGACTAGGATCTCTCCTGTATGTACCATCTATCACTTGGATCTCACCTAAATATACCATCTGCCACTAGGATCTCTCTGTATGTACAATCTATAACTAGGATCTCTCCTGTATGTACCATCTATAACTAGGATCTATCCTGTATGTACCATCTATCACTTGGAACTCTCTGTATGTACCATCTATAACTAGGATCTCTCCTGTATATACCATCTACCACTAGGAACTCTCTGTATTTACCATCTTTAACTAGGATCTCTCCTGTATGTACCATCTATCACTAGGATCTCTCTGTATGTACCATCTATCACTAGGATCTCTCTGTATGTACCATCTATTACTAAAAACTCTCTGTATGTACCATCTATCACTAAAAACTCTCTGTATGTACCATCAATCACTAGGATCTCTCCTGTATGTACCATCTATAACTAGGATATCTCTGAATGTACCATCTATCACTAGGATCTCTCCTGTATGTACCATCTACCACTAGGAACTCTCTGTATGTACCATCTACCAATAGGTTCTCTCCTGTATGTACCATCTACCACTAGGAACTCTCTGCATGTACCATCTACCATTAGGAACTCTCTGTATGTACCATCTATCACTAGAAACTCTCTGTATGTACCATCTATCACTAGGAACTTTCTGTATGTACCATCTATCACTAGGAACTCTCCTGTATGTACCATCTACAACTAGTAACTCTCTGTATGTACCATCTGTCACTAGGATCTCTCTGTATGTACCATCTATCAGTAGGATCTCTCCTGTATGTACCATCTATCACTAGGATCTCTCCTGTATGTACCATCTATCACTAGGAACTCTCTGTATGTACCATCTATCACTAGGATCTCTCCTGTATGTACCATCTATCACTAGGATGTCTCCTGTATGTACCATCTATCACTAGGAACTCTCGGTATGTACCATCTACCACTAGGAACTCTCTGTATGTATTATCTATCACTAGAAACTCTCTTTATGTACGATCTATCACTAGAAACTCTCTGTATGTACCATCTAGCACTAGGTTCTCTCCTGTATGTACCATCTATCACTAGGAACTCTCTGTATGTACCATCTGTCACTAGGAACTCTCTGTATGTACAATCTATAACTAGGTTCTCTTCTGTATGCACCATCTATCACAAGGAACTTTCTGTATGTACCATTTATCACTAGGAACTATCCTTTATGATCATCTACCATTAAAATAAATCTCTCTGTATGTACCATCTTTCACTAGGAACTCTCAAGTAAATACCATCTACCATGAGGAACTCTCTGTATGTACCATAAATAACTAGGATCTCTCCTGTATATACCATCTACCATTAAAAACTCTCTGTATGTACCATCTTTCACTAGGAACTCTCAAGTATATACCATCTACCATGAGGAACTCTCTGTATGTACCAACTATTACTAGGTCCTCTCAAGTATATTCCATCTACCACTAGGAACTCTCTGTATATACCATCTATCACTAGGTCCTTTCAAGTATGTACCATCTATCCTAGGATTTCTCCTGTATATACCATCTACCACTAGGAACTCTCTGTATGTACCATCTATCACTAGTAACTCTCTGTATGTACCATCTACCACTAGTAACTCTCTGTATGTACCATCTACCACTAGGAACTCTCTGTATGTACCATCTACCACTAGGAACTCTCTGTATGTACCATCTATCACTAGACACTCTCTGTATGTACCATCTACCACTAGACACTCTCTGTATGTACCATCTATCACTAGACACTCTCTGTATGTACCATCTATCACTAGACACTCTCTGTATGTACCATCTATCACTAGTAACTCTCTGTATGTACCCTCTACCACTAGGAACACTTTGTAAGTACCATCTATCACTAGACACTCTCTGTATGTACCATCTATCACTAGACACTCTCTGTATGTACCATCTATCACTAGAAACTCTCTGTATGTACCATCTATCACTAGGAACTCTCTGTATGTACCATCTACCACTAGGAACTCTCTGTATGTACGATCTATCACTAGAAACTCTCTGTATGTACCATCTATCATTAGGAACTCTCTGTATATACCATCTATCACTAGGAACTCTCTGTATGTACCATCTATCATTAGGAAACTCTCTGTATGTACCATCTATCACTAGGTTCTCTCCTGTATGCACCATCTATCACAAGGAACTTTTTGTATGTACTATCTACCACTAGGAACTTTCTGTATGTACTATCTATCACTAGGAACTCTCTGTATGTACCATCTAACACTAGGAACTTTCTGTATGTACCATCTATCACTAGGTTCTCTCCTGTATGTACCATCTATCACTAGGAACTCTCTGTATGTACCATCTACCACTAGAAACTCTCTGTATATACCATCTATCACTAGGAACTCTCTGTATGTACCATCTATCACTAGGAACTCTCTGTATGTACCATCTATCACTAGGAACTTTCTGTATGTATTATCTATCACTAGGATCTCTACTGTATGTTTCATCTATCACTAGAATCTCTCCTGTATGTCCCATCTATCACTAGCATCTTTCCTGTATGTTCCATCTATTAATTAATTTTACTCCTGTGATAGTTTCTATTAAAAAAATCATGTTAAGCCTGGTACCTATTGGAATTCAGGACGGGTTAGCGCATTTTCGTATTATGTATCAGTACTTATGTTAGATATCATAATTATGTAGTTATCAGTAATTGTGTTAAGTTTTTAGACATATTTTTATGAATTTTCTTGTGGTAATGAATATACCTGACATTTTTTATTTAAAAGTCATTTCTTTACATTTAAAAAAAAAATTATTTTCTCTTTAATCCAACTACAAGTCACCACAAATGATGACGTAAAACTCTCTAAACTTTTACACATATTCTAATGACGTCAACTAAAAATAAACAACTAATTCTTTTGCACCCTTTCGCACAACTCTTCAATGCCTGTAGAATTATGCATTCGACTTCCGGCAATGGCGGCCGTTCCCTGCGCTAGTGTTACCTCTCGATTCGAAATATTTTTTGGTAGTTTTAACGGGGTTTTTAAACGGGTCAAGTAACTGAGTGTTGATGCACAAATGGCAGGTCAGGACCTATAAAAATCATATATACATCATGGGTCTAGGACTTATGGATGCTGAGATCTAGGGTGATGACAGACGGACGGACGGACAAAACATGTGCAATAGCGATTTCGACATCTCGAAAATGCGCTAAAAATATTCTAAATTGCTTATCCATGACGCTATAACTTAAAAATAAATGTTTATTATATTAATGTCTTGTGTTAAATGTATGCATTTCTATCGTTATTTTACGTGAAGCACGCAGGTTTCCGTCACAGACATGTATACATATTTTTTATTAGACTTCATATTCTTCTGCTTCTTCCGCAAAAGTTTTTATTTTCCAACGTAAAATAAAACTACTTTAGATGTTACAATGATCTCAAAATTTCACCACAGATAAATCTGAAATTACTATGCATTGTTTCAAAATTTCAAATGGATCCAATGTACTGGATCCAATGGGTGACCCACTGGGCTTTAAGGGTATAGATTTCTCTCAATTAATTCAAAGTAAAAAAAAAAAATAACATTTTTAATAAAATATATTTTTTTCAAATTAGTATACACAATTTCAGGTATATAAACTTCAAACAGTTTCTCTGTTGATTGAAACAAAGCTAAAAATTTCATTTTTACGATAGGTTTTTTATTTTTTGGTTGGACAATTTGCATCGCTGAAGATCATCACTCGCTATAGGAAACCGATATTGAGAGTAACCATGTATCTCAAATTCTGGCAAAGTTGTGGTTGGAGTTTCTTTTGGGCAGTCAGTAAGGGATACAAGAGATCTTCTCTCACATTTCATGTCCTTTTAGGCATTTATATGATTCAGAAATAATGCGTGAGGGGCTTGTTACTCATAGATCCTTACTATTCTTCCCTCTGTTAGATTTAGAGGATATAGAGATGATAGGTTCAATGTTTTTAATACAATAACATTCTTCTGTACCACATCAATTGCCTCAACTATTAATAGGTTTGTGGTCTTCATATTTATCATGCGTTGAAACGTCGTTATTCTCCTAATCACTTTTATCTTGATTTATATCTTGAAAATAAGATTTATCTCATGTCTTGTATGGTATACTTTTGATGAAAAAGGCTATCTGAAAAAAAGATTAATAGTTTTGTTTGTATTATAAGGTATAACACATTTTTAGGCTTAGTTACAGTTACAGTTTATTCCTAAAACCCCCTTTTGTTGTTATTGCTATTACTATTGTAGTAACATTATTTTTTACATTATAAATATTAGTATTGCAACAGATCATTTATAATAGTAATGAATTATGCTTAAAAACAATATATTATTTTTAAAACAATAACAGTAAATAATAGTATAACTAAAAATATGAGTAAGACACTATAAGACTATTTATAGTGCAACGAATAAAGGCTTAGCAACAAACGGTAACCAAGTGCAACAAAATTCATACAACAAACGCCCAATGGGTCGCCGGTGACCCATCTAATTTATGAACAAAAATTATGCAATATTAGTGTGAATTTTTTTTTTTTTGCACTCATTTTTGAGGTTTAACATCTTTTAAAAACATACAAAACATCAAAATATATTGAAACTTACCTTATAAGACAAAATTTATTCCCAAAATATAGGTGGTCGTCTGTGATTACAGTGTGTCAAGGGGGTAGCCATTAGCTAAAGGGAATTCACTTAGAAATAATTATTTTAAGATAAAATTGTTAACTCCCTTTTGTTCTACAGTAGGGACCGGGGGCTTTAGATGTATAAAAATAAAAAAAAAAAATGCTACAATTATTATTTTTTTTAATTTTTAAAAATGATGGGTCACGGGTGACCCACTGGGTCTTTGAGTGCTAAATTAATGCCTTTTTTGTTCATCTCTATATAATATCTGTATTCTTCTGCTATTGTTGACATCCACTTTGAACCGGAGTTTACCCCGTAACTACATTTCCGTGGGCGGACCTCAACGCAGTTAGACATGGCAAACCTTAATATATTCAGGGCCGGTGTCACGAAATAAAGTCTCCCCCAAAATAAAGTCTCCCCCGGAGAATTTATTTTAAAACAAAATCGCCCCCGGAGAATTTGTTTAAAAAAATGTCTCCCCCTTTAAAATGGATCCTCCCCTTAATTATTGGAAATTATAAATAATTGTTTTATTCCATTTTATTACTTAAATTACATTTTTTTTGTGTCCTTCATGCATTTGTGTATGATTTTTGGAAATTCAACAATCATAAGCTTAGTGAGGGGCGTAACAATTTGTGGGCTTAGTGGATTTATGCCAGAATGCACACATTTTTAGAGGTGGCTAATTGCCCAGAGTTATTTAAAAGAATAATAGACAAATGGTTTGAAAAATAAAGGTGATCAAGTAATACTAGAACGTCACACCGAAGATTTGGAAAAAAAATAATTCCCAATTGACGTTTTTGAGTATCACCTGTGGCTAGGACTTACACGAAATTTGCGATTTTTAAGTGTGCATTATAATGATTCAAAAATATTATTACCTAATTTTGTCGGTAGCCTTTATTAAGTTATCAGCAGTAAATTTATCAAATTCAATTTGTCAATGATTGTTAATTTATTTTTTAAAACGGTAATTGACTGTTAAAATATATTAAAAGAGATTTCTAATGGGATTACTTTTTATGTAGACGTCTCAAGAAACACAGAACATGCCAAAACTAAGGCACACAAACATTAGATCACACGCTTTAACGATGAATGTCTTAGCTTGGGTTGGAGTCACTCGATAGTTGTCCTTTTCTTCTATAACATAAATCAACGTGATCTGTAGAGATCTGGGTTGTTTGAGGTGTGGCGCTCGTTTAGTTAGTTTCAGATTAGTGTATAGGTGTGCCCTTGAATTAGTTAGGCATAAAGTAAATTATCTTACAGAATGTAAGAGCCCAGAAGACTGAGGGTGTAGCTGAAATGTGAGCTTTTTAATTGGTGGCATGGGCCAGGAACGCACAATTAGTCATTTGTTAGGCATGCACGAGACTAGCTAACGAGTAGATTGCTTCAAGACGGGCACGTACTGTCCATTTATGTTGTCCTTCGAGTAATGGTTTACTGAACTATGAGGAAGACTGTGTAGGACACCTGCATGGTCTAATGAAATAATCTAATGTAATAGTCACTTGGGAGGCTTGAGGGAGTTATGTATAGTTTTAAGTTGTAAGATCATCAAGTAATCAATGGAAAACTAATTTAACCGATAATCAAACGAGTAAGTGAAATGGGTTTTTGGGGCTATAACCTGAGTAGAGAAGAGATCGCAATAAAAGGTGGTGAGTTGTGTGGGAAATTCATTACTTTTTTTTGTGTTCACCCTGATTAGTCTAATATTTTAGAAATGTTCGCAATATAATATTGTAACATCAAAGTACAATTTAAAGGCTTAATAAGATATGTAAAAGGATGTCTAGATTTGTCTATCATTAATATCATAATTAGTTCAGACACTTTAGACAGAGGACGCATAAATTATACTGAGAAATTTTAATGGCTGTCATGATTATTGGAGCAAATTTCTCAATTTTTATGTAATAGCCGGAGGTGAATTGTTTTCCTACCAATCAATAAATTTTTTATAAATTTTAATATATTTTTTAGTTTAAGAACTGTTATGGCTGTTAAAAATCAAATTCTTAAATAAAATAATACACTGGAAAGTAAGAAAAATAATAATTTCATATTCTTGATATGAGATTATCTATTTGTGCATGTTGATGCTGTCAAAATAAATTCTAATAATTAAACCTTCTTTTCTGAATTCTCTAACGATAATTTCATTTTAACAATCGATTTGTGTGCGACGTAAACTTTTGACTAAATAAATGAGAGAAATTTTATTCCTTACAAATTATTTGATATAGACTATATATAAAGCTGATTACGCCTTTATTCAGATGTAGAAAAGGTTGCGTGGTTATAAGCAGTTTTATTTTTTACTTATACATGTAGTTATATAAATAGTCTAACAATTTATACATTTGGCATATGTAAATGACTGTTTAGAAATACTTAAATACAAGTAACCAACTTTCAGTGAATTTTTAGATTTTAAATTTGAAATCAAATATATAGGAACCGAATCTATGGAGCTATTACAGGGATTACTGCACTATTTAAATGTATGCCACCTAACAAGAAACTGCTTTGGCCGTTAAGTTTAAAAAACAAAACACACTGTGTAATCAGGTCATGGGCTCAACAGGTCAGTGGCATTGTCCCAGATATTGTTTCATTGCGTGCCGCTTCTTTAATTGGGTCGCTCCAATCCCCGTTCCTAGCCCCCACCACCAATTCAACAAAGGATTTTTGGTGTCTACCGAAATTGTAGGGCCTATTAGTGAGATGGAGACAGAATTTCTCACCGTCTGAATATCTGACACAATTGAAATGATTTTACCGTTAATAGTAACAACACAACCAGTGCCTTCAAAAACATAATACTTGATTTTTAAAAAATGCTAGATACCAAGTCCGTTAGAGTCAATTTGCACAGTCGGAAAAAATGCAAGCAATTAAGAACTTAAAAAAAAATTGTTACGCCCCTGAGGGGTGTAAAACGAAATGTTCTACCCCCACCTCCATATCTTTCTGTATCTACGCCACTACCATAAATAGAATAGAGTAAACATGTGTGAATAATACAAATTTAATTATTCGTTATTCTATTTTTTTTTTTAGTAATCTCTTTGTACTATATGAAAACGTTGTTTTGAGGGGAGGGGGCGAATTTATTTTTGGGGAGACATTATTTTACGGGGTAGGGGAGAATTTATTTTAATCGGGAGGAAAACATTTTCGCCCCCGGAGAATCCATTTTAAAATAAAATCTCTGGGGGAGACTCTGTATGGGGGAGGATTTATTTTGCAACACCGGCTTTTGGCACAGGCCTCCGATTAGTGTGGGCCTCGCAAATGGAATAAGGGGCCGTCCATAAAGTACGTCACACTCCAGAGGGGGAAGGGGGTTGTAAGAAACTGTGACAGTTTGTGACAAGGGTAGCAGGGTGTACGGCCATGTGTGACATCACGGTGTTTAATGTGAAAGTTGTTTGTTAACAAAAAATATAATTTTGTAAGAAAATGTGACGTACTATTGGAGATGGGGGGTCCGAGATTTGTGAAAAATATTTAGAGTGCAAAACATCCAGAACCACCCAAACAGTGCAATACCTTTAACCACCGATTATTTTTAAAATCTTTACAATGTAATATTTTAAATGTAGATTTATCTGTCCAGAAACATTTCCACAAGGGTGACAAACGTGTAACTGAAATTTACGCTAAATTTACAACTTTTGAATGTCAAATGTTTCAAATAGTAAAAATGTAACATTTAAATCTTAAACGCTGTTGTAAGTAGAAAAATAAAATAAAAGCGACACATTTTGGTTTGGACGTAGAAATTTTGTGTCAAGAAAATTAGTTGACGATTTTTTGCCGAAACTTTTTTTTTCGTTATCAGAGCTTGTAAACGACAACTACTAAACAAAAAAAAAAAAAGATTATTTTACTAGTCTAGCGTTGCCATTAAATTTTTTTTATATATGTTCAGTTTTTATTATCTCTTCAAAACTAAAAATGTATGAAATAAGTCGCTAAGAAGAAAATAGCGATTGCTCAGTCTTCTAGCTGATCATGAATCGTCCATGATCCACATTTGTGCTATCAGTGCTTGGACTTAGCTTGAAAATTGGTTGATTTAAAAAAAAGACAATTGACCGGGATACACAAAAACTAATGCAAAGTAGACTAAGTACTAAAACGATGTTTTCAAAAAATCATTTCAATTGTGCAGTTTCTTGAAAAACGGAATTTACCAAATCTTGGCACTGTGGATTGTTTCAACCAGACAATGAACTTTTTTTTAGGATTGGTTGAACTGTTCAGAAAGTATGATTGAAGCCCAGAAGATCATTTATGACTTTTCAAAAACGAAAAAATGTATGATCATTACTTTGGAAAAAAAATTAAAATGTGTTAACTAATCTGATCTGTGATGCCGCGTTGAAATTTATTAAAGATAATAGTCAAAATTCGAAATACGCTTTTGTGAATATTTAACATTTTCAGTTCACCAGTAGGAATCAATGAATATTTAGAGGAATTCATTGCTGTCGATTACAGCACTGTTTTAAGTCTCACTGAAGCATTCTTAAAAAGCTTGAACATGTGAATTTATATTCACAGAACTACTGATGCCAAGGACATCATAATTGAGCGAATATAATAAATGGGCTGCAATCGTGGTTTACAAAAAACGTCTACTTTTATTAATTACGAAGTCATTTAATGTTCCATTTGCATGTCACGTGACAGTCTCCGTCTAATTGTTGGAGACATGGCGAAATCTTCGGTGGTTACAGCGACAATTTTCTGAGTTATGCATCAAGTTTATATTTTGTTTGGTGTTTCAACAGAGCAATGGAAGATCTCGAAAACTCATTTAAAAAACCTGACAGTAAAACTGATTTCATTTATACGCTAGGAATTCAAGACCATTAATGTTAAAAATGTTTATAATCAAGCGAAGAAGTGTACGATGCATTGGTGGGAGTGTCTGAAAATGCCAAATATCCTAAATGAAGGACCAAAGCAACTGTATTAACGAAAAAACTTTTAAAAAATCAAATTCTTCTGAATTTTGTCATTTTTAACAATTTATTGCTTTGAAAAATTTCAAGAATTAGAGATTTAAAGTAAAAACAATTATTATTTTTTAATATTATTTTTCTTATAAAAACTACTTATTTTAAATTTTACTAAAATATTTTACCAATTAATCGTGAAATTTATCGTTAATTTCCACAGCCCTAATTTTAATAGCCTACATAATAATAATAATAATATCCCAGCAAGGAGCCAGGCTCACAGCGCTTTACATGGAAACAACAATACATATATAAATAAAAAAGAAACATTCATAGCATCTCAGCTACATAAATAACAATACGATATACTCAATACATCAGCTAACTGGAAAGGTTGCTGAGCTTAAATAATACGTATGAATGTATGTATGTATATGTATAAATGTATGTATGTATCTATGCATTGATGGATTGATTAATGTATGCATATGTGCGTGCATGCAGGTAGCGATGTGAGTGTGTTTGTATGTTTAATATTTCTTTTTTAAAAATTATATTTGAAAGATACACTTTGAAATACTAGCTATTGTGATGAAAGTCTTGATGACTGTAGTTAAGGCTGTGTTGTTATAATCAGTTGGGTTTTTTTATTTGTGGTCATAGAATTAATCTGACACATTATTATTGTAGCATATATACATCAGTGTTGAAAAATATATTGATTTAGATACAAGAAGCCAAAGTTATGTAAATTATTGGATTTTTAAATTTGATAGTTTGATAGTGAAAAAACGTCTCGATAAAGTTATTAAAAGAATAAGTTATTATTTATATATTATTAGTAAACTGCCTCCCCAAAGCGTCACTATGTTTCCTTAACCCACTGCTATAAGCCCAAGGTGTCACCCCATCACGACTAAACCAATAAAACTCTTCCGATTCTTCCAGTGCCACATAACATGAATGTCGCCCCTTGTTATAGTGTCAACCAGTGCAATCAGCCCCGCCAGTACCAACCCTCTATTTAAGCCTCACCCCTGCTTCTCTCAACACAATGCATTTACAGAGTTTTTTATTTTTAAAAACCTGTATACTCAGGTTATAGGTTAAACAGGTCAGTTGCGAAGCCTGATTTTTCTTCTACCCCCCCCCCCGACTTCAACAAAGGATGTCTAAGGCCCGGCGTTTGTGTGACTTGGCCTTAAAAGACTTAATCCTGGCTTTATGAAATAAAACAATTGCCCTTATACACCAAAAATTCCAAAAACTCCTTGTGCGTCAATGTGTACAGTGAGGAAAAAATCAAGTAATTAAGCAATTTTTCAAATTATGTTACGCCCATGAGAAATGTCAAACGGTATGGTCCGCACCCCCTCATATCTCTTTATATCTACGCTACTACCATAGATAGTATTATAGTAAACAATTATGAATATTACAGCAATACAAATGTAAGTATTCTATATTCTCTTGCTTTTAAATGATCTCTTTGTTTAATATCGAAAGTGTGATGGGGGCGGATTTATTTTGGGGGAGACATTATTTTACAGGGTAGGGGAGATTCATTTTAATTGGGAGTAAAATATTTTCTCCGGGGGAGAGTTTGTTTTAAAATGGAATCTCCTGGGGGAGACTCTGTATGGGGAGGATTTATTTTGCAACACCGGCCCTGATATATGGAAACCAATTTGGCAATTATTGTGTTATATTAATCTCATTGTGCACAATGAAAATAATTGAAAGAAAGAAATACAATTTTCGATGCATTATATATAGCTAGGGTTCTATGTTGCATTTTTATATATAGATCGTGCATCATCATGCTACAAACATGACATGAGTTAAAATGTGTTCAAAAATAATAATATTTTAAATTTAGAAACAGAGCCAAAACAAATCTTTGTTTTTTTAACTTATGTTATCATAAAGCGTAGGGATTATTTGCAGACGCGTAGGAATTTACTTATTTCCAACTCAAATATTGCAACACGTTTTCTAAAGAAGTAAACATAGAAAGAAATCCTTTTTATAGCAAAATTAACTAAATTTTGTTTCTTATTTGATTATTTTATTGATTACCGAATACACATACTTTAATTAAGAATTAAAATAAAGCCTTCAGCGCGAGAGTGCAGTGCGGCACAAACTGAATCGCAAGATGGCCGAACACAAACAGAAAGTGAAAGTATCTTAGGAAACTCCGAAAAGGCGAAGATTTATTGATTTGGGTAAGTACTAGCTTTTATTTTGCTGCAAAGTGCGTTCATTCATTTTTGTTAGATATTGATAATATAATATAGAATGCGGATAATTTATATTGGATCAGTAATCACATTTTAAAAAAACCAACAAACTGGTAGTGATAATCATTAACATAAATTAATTAAATCAAAAATAATACTTACACTTTAATAGTAGTAGTGTAGTAGTAGTAAAAGTAGTAGTAGTAGTAGTAGTAGTAGTAGTAGTAGTAGTAGTAGTAGTAGTAGTAGTAGTAGTAGTAGTAATAGTAGTGGTAGTAGTAGTAATGGTAGTAATAGTAATAGTAGCTTGTTGATGTACAGGCTATTAGGCCTTTTAGGTGCTCCATCTTTGTTAACTTTATATAACTTAATATAAGGTCAGATTTATGCAAGCATTAAATCTACCTATTTCATTATCATTCGTCATGAGTCATATCATCTAAACTTTAGTATAAATTTTGGATTGCTGTCTATGAGCTTTTTGAAATTGTTTAAACATTTATTTTTCTCTTTCTTTCAGATTGCGCAGCCACTTTTTATTTAGCCATGGATAATCATAATGTAAGTCATGAAAACCAAGATGCTGCCAGTTTTCAACCCACTAACTGGGATATGTGTGCGCTTTGTCAGAATAATACCAAAGAAAAATTACAGTGTCCCACTAATGCCAGACAAACAAATCAAGGATCTACATATGTGACTTTGGCTGAAAAATCTGACTAAGTTTGGTGAATGTGGTGCACTGTCACCTGGCTTTTTAACTAGACTGGATGATGGAGATGGTGTTGAGGAAACATTGCAGCAGGATTCTGATTCACACTGTCGACGCAGATGTGGTGGTTCTTTCTGTGGCTGCCATGACTCACCACCCTCATCTGGAATTATGGATTGCCATGGGTACAGGAAAAGACTAACAATACATTGCAGCTTATGACATAAGCAAAGTTTCAGGTGTTGCCAGGGCCCAGTGTCTGCCTTTGTTTCACAGTTTTACCGGTTGTGACACCATCAGCTGTTTTAATGGTATCGACAAGAAGACAGCTTGGGAGGTCTGGAGCAAATGCGACCATGTTACAGCCATATTTCAAAATCTGTGTTGTGCTCCATTTGAACTTACAGCTAAGGACATGTCAGTTATGGAGCGTTTTTGACGCTTTTGTATGACAGAGGTAGCAACTGCCATGATGTCAACAATGCCAGGAAATACATGTTTACAAAGACTGGCCGCCAAATTGAAAACATTCCTCCAACGAGTGAGGCCTTGTTTCAGCACTGCAAACGGGCAATTTATCAAGGAGGCCATATTTGGAGCCAGGCACATGAACGACAACCAGTTCTTCCTGATCCAAGTGAGTGGGGTTGGCAGTTAATGGACAGACAAGGGCAGTCTTTTTGGACTGTTTAGCCACAAGCATCTATGACTTGTCGTGAAATGTTGAAATGTGCTTGTATAAAAGAATGCATATCCAAGCGTTGTAAGTGCAACAAGGCCGGATTAAAATGCCCTGCTTTATGCAGCTGTGTCTGTGGAGCCGAATTTTCAGTACAACATCCAGTTCAAGCATCTAACACAAATTGAACCAGATTCGAAAATGTAAACAATTTATCATCATACTCAAAAAAAAAATTTTGTGGCCATTTTTATGTAAATAAAAATAGAAACTTAACAAACTTGTGCATTTTCTGTCTCACATTTTGATTTGCATTATAAACTGGTTTGGTGCCAGGTTTGGTGTTTGTAGCTTAAAAATTATCATTTTGTCCCCCTTACATGAATTTCTTCAAGCTGCCATTTTTAATGTTACTATAAATAGAAACTGATCAAAATTTTGCTGTGGCTCTGTATCACATTTTATTCAGCATATAAAAATGAACATCTGTGCCAGGTTTGGTGTTTGTAGCTTAAAAATTATCAGTTTGTCCCCCTTACATGAATTCCTGTAAGCTGCCATTTTTAATGCTACTATAAATAGAAACTGATCAAAATTTTGCCGTGGCTCTGTATCACATTTTATTAAGCATACAAAAATGAACATCTAAGACAGGTTTGGTGTTTGTAGCACAAAAATGTATGATTTGTCAACATAGAACCCTAGCTAATACTCTATGATTTTATAGTGAGTTAATAAATAATGAGTTTAAAAAAAGAGATTTTTAAGAAACGCGTTTTTATTAGTGGACTAAAAAAAAGAAAATACATGAAAACATATAGATCTAATTTCGAGTACTTTAATTTAATGTCTAAAAACGTGGGTTGTGCACTTCTTTGTTTTACATGTTCACTTCACTCATCTCTCAACTAAGGATCTCTCTTTTGCCTCCTAAATTATAAATCTTTAAATTTTATTCCAAACACATCACAAGCACCCGCCCCACGTTTTTTATCATATTTAATCAAAGTACTTGATCTGATGAGTTTTAAATTATTTTCTTTTATTCAGTCCACTTATAAAATCGTGGTTTCTACAAATCTTTTCCTTTTTTACCTCAATTTATTAGTCTTCTTCTTATTATAATTATATCAGATATACCATTTATTTATGCAATTTATGACATTTTTATTGTTTAATAAAGTTATTTTATTTTCATGAAAAATTTGAAAAAACAAACAGAAATCCCTGTCCTAAATTTGGATTACCACAAAGGCAACAAGAATGCTACATTAACATGTCACTATGAGGTAATGTAATAAATTTCTCTCATTGGGACTCGTTTATCTATTAACAATCTGTTGTTTTATTTCACACATTGTACTCACTTTCAAACGAAATCTCTTCAATTTTTTTTAAATGCGTGTCTCTTTATAACCATGACTACTGTAAGTGAAATGAATTTGATGAAACAATCAATTGAAGAATTTATTAATGGCTAATTATTGTAGCAGATACCCTGGACGTACACGAAGTTCTCACCACAACATAAAAACTCCTCACCGTCAAATAAGTATGACATTACAAAATCATACGATGACATATACACCACAACATTCTTATAAATACATACTTATACGATAACACATACACCACAACATTCTTATAAATACACAATCATATGATAACACATTCACCCAGCATTCCCATAAATACAGCACATGCATCAGGAAGAAGAACACACTTGTTTTAATTAAAAGACTATACATATATATGTATATATATATGTGTCTATATATATATATATATACATA
>MUZC01000360.1:251691-262348 GCA_002072015.1 Radix auricularia | reverse complement strand
TGACAACCACAATAAAAATGACATATCACAATTACATCATATCTGACAACATCAATAAAAATGACATATCACAATTACATCATATCTGCTAACCACAATAAAAATGACATATCACAATTACATCATATCTGACAACCACAATAAAATGACATATCACAATTACATCATATCTGACAACCACAATAAAAATGACATATCACAATTACATCATATATGACAACCACAATAAAATGACATGTCACAATTACATCATATCTGACAACCACAATAAAAATGACATATCACAATTACATCATATATGACAACCACAAAAAAATGACATATCACAATTACATCATATCTGACAACCACAATAAAAATGACATATCACAATTACATCATATATGACAACCACAATAAAATGACATATCACAATTACATCATATCTGACAACCACAATAAAAATGACATATCACAATTACATCATATATGACAACCATAATTAAAATGACAATCACAATTACATCATGTTTGATAACCAACACAACCAAATTAGAACTGACATATCACAATTACAAAATATTTAAGCACAAACATAACAATAAGAAGTTACATTGTCATCATATCAATGCCCAATAATAACATCAGCCTGATTCCTTTAAATAATACCATGTGACATTGTCATCATATATGTACACAAAAATGTCACCACTACGTGATGACTATTAACAAAGACGATAAGCACATCATGTATGATTACCAACACGAGAACCACGTGTCACAATTACATCATAAATAGAAACACCAATATGAAAACAACACGCCATAATTACATATTATCTTTTAACAAACTAGACAACTAGATGTCACAATTACATCATGTATGATTACCAACATGAGAACCACGTGTCACAATTACATCATAAATAGAAACACCAATATGAAAACAACACGCCATAAATACATCTTATCTTTTAACAAACTTGACAACTAGATGTCACAATTACATCATGTATGATTACCAACACGAGAACCACGTGTCACAATTACATCATAAATAGAAACACCAATATGAAAATAACACGCCATAATTACATCTTATCTTTTAACAAACTTGACAACTAGATGTCACAATTACATCATGCTTATTCGACAACATGACAATCTAATTCCACACTGAAGTCAGTCCGTAATCCAATATAAATACAATGACAGGACTTACTTTGTTTTTATATATACTGTAAGTAATTTGAGATTTAGTCAAGTCTTATTTCGGCCATTGTGCTGAAACAAAAGTCACGGTCTTTGGTTAGTTTAAAATAATGAAGTCATAAAAATGACTTACTAGGACATGAGTTATGAGATTAATATAACTTTTACTGTAAGCCATTTTAATGTGAATTAAATTATAATAAAATTATATAGAATTGATTGTAACTAAATATTTGTATTTATATCTATTTAACGTCTTGAATGGATGCATTTGTGATCATACTAAACGATTAGCTTTCTATCATGGACAATATTTTGTCCTTCAAAAACAACTTAATATAAAAATTGTTTGTAAGCATATAGTCTAATGTGTTTCGTTTATTGTAATACCAATAGACTGTTGAGAGTGTATGTATTTTAAACAAGTTTTTGATACTCAAGTATATTGTAATGACATGTGTCTGTTTGGAGTTTGTCTACTTTAACCAAGTTTTTTATACTCATGTATATTGTAATGACATGTGACTTTTTGGAGTGGATGTACTTTAAACAAGTTTTTGATACTAATGTGTATTGTAATGACATGTGTCTGTTTAGAGTGTGTCTACTTTAACCATGTTTTTGACACTCATGTATTTTGTCTGGTTTAGGGTTTGTTAATCAGTGTTTTATATGACCAAGTGTTTTAATCATGTCTCTTGTATGGCCACATGTTTATTAATCACATATAATCATCAGGTATATATGAGATCTGAATTTTTTTTTAATGAAAGTTTTGTTGTTAAATTTTTGTTGTTGATATTTTTAAAAGAGAAAATATTTGATAAACTGTAAATTTCTGTACAAACTTATATCACACCTCAATTACACGATGAAGGTGTCATAGTTTTAAAAATTCATTACCTGAAATATTGTGTATCCGTGGGGTTGTGCAGCCGCGGATATATTAAACTGTGCCACAGAGCAGTTTAGACTTACTGCGCTGCAACATTAGTAAATATTATACAAAAAATGGATGGTGTTAAAAAATAACTAACAAGTTTTTTTTGTATTTGCACATGGAGCAAAAATTTAACACAAAAACACAATCATATAAAGATAATGATTGTTATAAAATATCATGTATTTTAAAACATTAATCATATAAAAGATATAAGTGACAATATATCAAGATGGAAGACAAACTACAATTTTAAAAACATAATAGAGACATACTCATATGAGAAGCACGAGCATACACGAGGCACTCAAAAATCTCATATTAAAACCTTGATATATTGTGACAATATGTTACATATTATGTATATGATAAATATTATAAACTTGTGATGAAAGCAGGTATTAAAACTATCCTAAAACTATAAATATGAATGTGTTTTCCTAAAAATTATTTTGTTTCATAATATGTATTTATCAAACACTAACAACAGTATCCTGTAACTTTTATTAAGATCAAATTCAAACAAACTTACATCCTTAAAAAAGCTCATTATAAATTAGTTTATTTGTCACCATTCTTATCATTATTTAAAGTATTTCAATGGGAGGCACATGTCGTAGTATGATGTTAAAATGTTGTTTTAGTAACGGAAGATTTGTTTTTATAAATTAGTTTATTTGTCACCATTCTTATCATTATTTGAAGTATTTCAATTGGAGGCACATGTCGTAGTATGATGTTAAAATGTTGTTTTAGTAACGGAAGATTTGTTTTTATAAATTAGTTCATTTGTCACCATTCTTAGCATTGTTTAAAGTATTTCAATTGGAGGCACATGTCGTTGTATGATGTTAAAATGTTGTTTCACTAACGGAAGATTTGTTTTTATAAATTAGTTTATTTGTCACCATTCTTAGCATTGTTTAAAGTATTTCAATGGGAGGCACATGTCGTTGTATGATGTTAATATGTTGTTTCACTAACGGAATATTAGTTTTTTCTCACAGTTTACAGTTGATAATTTATTGTCATAAGAGATAAGATTTAAATTTCCTTCACCACTTTTGTTGTCCGTAACTTTTACTGACATCGTCAACGTCTGGTTGTCTACAAAAAAACTTGAAAAATTTGCGCCTTTAATTGGACACAACAAATTGTTCGACACCCCTCCGGCAAGTGCTAAGGAAATTGTATCTTTTTATGTGCAATGTGGTCTCTCATAGTACTAGAATGTTTAGCACAAACACATAAGTAGGATGTGAAACTTATAGTCGTTGTTTTATGTGACATATTGATGTTAATTGTAATGTGAAACTCATAGTCATTGTTTTATGTGACATATTGATGTTAATTGTAATGTGAAACTTATAGTCATTGTTTTATGTGACATATTGATGGTAATTGTAATGTGAAACTTATAGTCATTGTTTTATGTGACATATTGATGGTAATTGTAATGTGAATTTATTGAATTCTAAATATTATTTTTCGTGTTTTCAAGTTTGAAAATTGTTAAGTTCAGGCCTAGGAATTTTTAGTATAGGGAAAGAAATCTGAATGAAGTGAATCAAGAGAAATTGAAATATGTTTTTATAATAAAACTATTTAGAGTATTAAGTAAAGCCGGCTATTTGTTTGTGTGTATGTGTATGTGTGTGTGTGTGTTTGTGTGTGTGTGTCTGTGTGTGTGTCTGTGTGTGTGTGTGTGTGGTTTATAACAAATTTGAAGGCATCAGCCATCACGTAAATAAATTATAATTTACTACCCCAAGATATCACACTATTTAGCTATATGATATTGAACAACGTTTTACTCAACTAAAAAAACTACCTATCTCAAAATGACACTAAAGTAAATTATAAATTAAATTGTCATTGCATATTTCTTAGACTTTAAAATAATTTTAAAGTAAACTAACACATTCTTATTGAAAAGGTTACAAAAAATTAGCGAATCATTTTAAGACTATAAAAGATTTTCAAGATAAATAAATGCGTGATCAGCAACCCGACGATGGATGAATTTAGGAGTTTTCTTCGGAATAACGATTTGCTATAAGCAATTAAGGAACTATAGTGTACCATGTACACGCATACACATACAAAAAGAGTATATTTTAAAAATCAAAGAAATATTCATGACATCTTTATGTTGACAATGTTTATATGTACTGTGTATAATTTTGAACCGAAAGGTTGAAGACTTTCCCTTGACGTTGTCAAAAAAACTGTTAATCAATCAATTTAATTTTTTTGAATATTTCTGTATCTCTTTCATATTTACACTAAATTTGAAAAGATATAAATACATTTTTTACATCACGTTAGATTAGCTAAATGCACATCACACCCACACACACACACACAATTATTGAAACACACGTACACACGCACGCCCACTCAGAAACACACACACAAGCGTGAATTAAAAATTTCATAATTGAAACAAAGGCATTTACAATAAATAATCAATATTAAACTATAAAGATGTGATTGTTGTATATCGACTTCGTTAAATGAACCTGATCCATTTGAGAAGAGAAGATTGACTTAAAATATATATATGACACGCTTTTTTTCGCTTTTTAAATCCACAATTGCAATTACGTGACTGATACCTGACATCCTCTTCCCCTGTCACAAACTGTAACATTTTCTTACACCTCTCACCCCTGTCACAAACTGTCAGATTTTCTTATACCCCTCCCCAACCCCATCTGTAGCGTGACGTACTTAATGGACGCCTGCCAGGAAGAAAGGCGTCACATTTCAAACATCAGTTCACTATAACTGTGGGAACAGATTGAAAACTAAGGGAGATGATTACTGATTTTGTTTTGTAGACAATGAATTATTTCCCCTTGCAAATTCTTCAAGATTAATTAATTCTATTACCAAACATAACGTAGCTAATGTCTTCTCTTTATNACGTACGACAAAAGATCGTCACACAAGGATTATATGCTTAGCTACACAAACATTGCAATTCAACACAAGGTAGAAAAACATTTGACTAAATACAAATTCAGTGAATAAATTTCACAGTTCTCTAAAAGGTAGTAAAATATCGGCCTAAATACTAGTTGTAGCGGCCACGACTTTGTTTGTAATGGTGACGAAACTGGAAGTAACGATGCAGACACTAGTAATAAGGTTGGCGACATTTGTTTTAAATGTTCAGACACACGTTGTAAGGTAGGCGACACTGGTAGTAAAGGTGCCGACACTGGCAGTAAGGTTGCTGAAACTAGTTGGTAGAGTTCCAACACTAGTTGTAGGGGTTCTGACACTGGTAGTAAAGGTGCCGACACTGGCAGTAAGGGTGCTGAAACCAGTTGGTAGAGTTCCAACACTAGTTGTAGGGGTTCTGACACTGGTAGTAAAGGTGCCGACACTGGCAGTAAGGTTGCTGAAACTAGTTGGTAGAGTTCCAACACTAGTTGTAGGGGTTCTGACACTGGTAGAAAGGGTGCCGACACTGGCAGTGAGGTTGCTGAAACTAGTTGGTAGAGTTCCTTCACTAGTTGTAAGGGTTCTGACACTGGTAGAAAGGATTCCGATACTGGTTATAAGGGTGCAGACACTGGATATTATGGTTAATCCACTTGTTGCATGCGTGCCGACATTGGTAGTAAGGATGAAGACACTGGTATAATGTGAGGCAAAATGGTGCAGAAACTGGTGATAAAGGTGCCGAAACTGGTAGTAAGGTAACAGAAACTGGTAGTAAGGTAGCCGACAATGGTGGTAATGGTGCCAAAACTGGTAGTAATGGTGCCTAAACTGGTAGAAAACTGCTGACTCCGGTAGTAAGGGTGCCGACACTGGTAGGAAGGGTGACAACACTGAAGGTAATTGTATCCAAACTAGTAATAAGGGTACCAACACTGTCAGTAATGGTGCCGACGCTGTTGGTAACAGTGCTGAAGTAGTTGTAAGAGTGCCGAAACAGGTAGTAAGTTTTCCTACAGCAGTTGTAAGGATGCGGCTACTAGTGGTACGGGTGCCGACATTGGTTGTAACTGTTCCGACACTGGTATCAAGAATGTCGACACTTGTTCTTAGTTTTAAGGGTTCATCTACTGATGGTAAGGGGGTTGACATCTGTTGTAAATGTACAGACACTTGTTTTAAGGGTTCATCTACTGATGGTAAGGGGGCTGACATCTGTTGTAAATGTACAGACATTTGTTTTAAGGGTTCATCTACTGATGGTAAGGGGGCTGACATCTGTTGTAAATGTACAGACACTTGTTTTAAGGGTTCATCTACTGATGGTAAGGGGGTTGACAAGGTTATAAATGTACCGACACTTGTTTTAAGGGTTCATCTACTGATGGTAAGGGGGTTGACAAGGTTGTAAATGTACTACCGACACTTGTTTTAAGGGTTCATCTACTGATGGTAAGGGGGTTGACAAGGTTGTAAATGTACCGACACTTGTTTTAAGGGTTCCTCTACTGATGGTAAGGGGGTTGACAAGGTTGTAAATGTACAGACACTTGTTTTAAGGGTTCATCTACTGATGGTAAGGGGTTTGACAAGGTTGTAAATGTGCCGAAACTTGTTTTAAGGGTGCAGGTACTGGTGATTTGGGGCCTGACACCGGTTGTAAATGTACAGACACTTGTTTTAATGGTGCATGTACTGGTAGTAAGGGTGCCGACACTGGTAGTAAATGTGCCGACACTTGTTTTAAGGGTGTAGGTACTGTTGGTAAGGGTGCCGACACTGGTTGTTAATGTGCCGACACTGGTTGCACATGTACCGACACTTGTTGTAAATGTGCCCACTTAGGTTGTACATGTGCCAACACTTGTTCTAAGGGTGCAGGTACTGGTGGTAATTGTGCCGACACTGGTTGTAAATGTGCCGACACTGGTTGTTAATGTACCGACACTTGTTTTAAGGGTGTTGGTACTGGTGGTATTTGTGCCGACACTGGTTGTAAATGTGCCGACACTGGTTGCATATGTACCGACACTTGTTGTAAATGTGCCCACTTAGGTTGTACATGTGCCAACACTTGTTCTAAGGGTGCAGGTACTTGTGGTAAGGGTGCCGACACTGGTCGTAATTGTGCCGATTCTTGTTTTAACGGTTCATCTACTGATGGTAAGGGGGCTGACACCGGTTGTAAATGTACCGACACTTGTCTTAAGGATGTAGGTACTGGTGGTAATGCGGCCGACAATGGTTTTAATTGTGCCGAAACTTTTTTAAGGGTGTAGGAACTGGTGGTAAGGGTGCCGACACTGGGTGTAAATATGTCAACACTGGTTTTACGGGTGCAGCTACTGATAATAAGGTGTTAACGATCGTTTTAAATGTTCTAACACTGGTTTCAAGAATATCGACATTTGTTCTTAGGGTGCCGACATAAGTTTTAAGGGTTCATCTAATGGTAGGAAGGGTGCCGACCCTGGTTGCAAGGTTTGTGGCAGTGGTTGTAATGGTGCCGACATTGGTTATAGTGGTGCAGCTATTGGTGGTAAGGATGCAGTTACTGGTTATAAATGTTCCGACATTGGTTTCAAGAATATCGACATTTGTCCTTAGGTTGCCGACATAAGTTTTAATTATTCATCTATTGGTGGTAAGGTTGGGACACTGGTTGTAAATGTCCTGACACTGGTTTTAAGAGTGCAGCTACTTGTGGTAAAGATGCTGACACTGGTTGTAAATTTTCTGATAGTGGTTTTCATGGTGCCGACATTGGTTTTAAGGATGCTGCTACTGGCGGGAAGGGTGCCGACACTGGTTGTAAATGTGCCGACACTGGTTTTAAGAGTGCAGATACTGGTGATACTAGTAAAATGTAAGCAAGATAACTGTTACAACTAATGTTAAAACTACAGGCACCAATTCATTTTTGAGAAGTGTAAGCACCACTAATGTTACATTTGAAATAATTAGTGGCTTTTTTTTTCTTTTTGTCAGTTCTAGCTAATAGCTTCATCAGATCAGTGTAATGGTATATTTCATTATATACCAATTGTTGTACAGACTTTAGTCTGATGTTACAGATGTACATGTCAAGTTTGTTTGTATTTTATTTTGAATTCAACAATTTTTTGGTTTTAAACTCATATAACGTTTTTATTTTAAATAATAAAGTTGGTCATCCATTAGCCTCAATATTAAACCACAAACAGTGTTAGACACTTTTAGATTTATCCACATAATGTAATATTTGTTCCTGAGGAGTCCCCGAGTCAACCAGCTCTAAACTGGTACCTATTTAGATTATAGTTAGACGACTGGGTAATGCGTGGAACCCTTATTACCGTGGCCTTTGACCGCTGCATCACTTGCCAACAGATCATCTGTGGACGCAATTATCTTCTATATAGAAGGAGCGTCTGTATATCTAAGATAACATAAGATTAAAACGCATGTTTTTCCATAATCGCAATAAGACATCACATTTATAAGTTCATATCCCATACTGATGTTGTATCACGAAATCAATCATATTGCCAACCCACATATAACCACACCAGCCTTCAGGTAAACAAACATTTAAAAAACACACACAATAATAGTATACAAAAGTCAAACAATTAGTTGCTATATGTTTATTAAGTCTAATTGAATACAACTTTTAAAACATGATTATTTTATATAGTCACAGTTTCAATTAAAAAAAAAATAATAATAAATATAAACAAATGGTAACAATTATTTCCATAGAGCGTTATTTACACATTAGTTGGAATTGTTGGGGGTAGGGGTGCCACAATTTAGGTTGGAGGTAGGAGTGCCACAATTTAGGTTGGAGGTAGGGGTGCCACAATTTAGGTTGGAGGTAGGTGTGCCACAATTTAGGTTGGAGGTAGGGGTACCACAATTTAGGTTGGAGGTAGGGGTGCCACAATTTAGGTTGAAGGTAGGGGTGCCACAATTTATTTTGGAAAGCACATGCGGCGTTAAAAAAGAATGTTATGAATTACAAACAAAAGTTGATACAAGTTTTCTACAAAGTCGCCGATTTTTAAAAAAAAATTATAATTGAATATGAAATTGTTTATAAACAAGAAAGAAAAAAATTAGAAGGTTGGGGTGTAATATTGGTACTGTGGGCGTATATGGGGTGTAATATTGGTACTGTGGGCGTATATGGGGTGTAATATTGGTACTGTGGGCGTATATGGGGTGTAATATTGGTACTGTGGGCGTATATGGGGCGTAATATTGGTACTGTGGGCGCATATGGGGCGTGATAAACTGTGTTGTCTTATACATTGATTAAAATGTGGTAAAAGTTCTTAGAAAATGAATTTGTAAACAAAAGTCTTAAACATTATTATAATTAAATAAAATGGGTTTATTAAGGGTAAGGGTGCCGACATTGTTAATGAGGGTGTAGAAACTGGTGGGGGGAGGGCGCACATGACATTGGCAGATGTCGTTCTTTATTACAATAATAATAAATTGATAACAGTTTGTATCAGGTAAATATATAAACAATAAAATGTGTATCCTAATATTTAATAAGTACATGAGATAGGAATAATGGAGGTAGGGCGCCGACACTGGCGGTGAGGGCGCACATGGGGCGTGGTGTTGTTGTGTACATGGGGCGTGGTAGAGGGTGTTGTCTATTTCAACAATCAACAGTTGATACAAGTTTGTATAAAGTATATCAAATATTAGAACATTGTTTACATTATCTATATTACCACCCTTCCCAACCAGCGCCACAAAAATTTCTTCCCTCCGAGTTGACCCCAGAGTGGACATGGCGGTCATACCACAAGCTAACATTATACCCCAGTGGGTGGACATGAGCCCCACTACTACCTGGACATGTACATGTTGTGTACGTGTACTTGGTACTACCATAACTCACCTTATACCTGTCTATCCAGTGTCCTACAGAGATCTGTTTAGAACATCCATGTGGATGTGATACTATCCATGTCAACTTGTATCCACGTCTCTTGTATTTGTTGATTACTTTCTTCCTTAGATCATCCCAGTGGTCCACCATCTTGTCCAGTTTGGTCAGTAAATCTACGTCACATGTCACACGTTTCAACCAACACCAGTCTTCCTCAATGTTTGCACTAACCACCGTCCAGCCATCAAGAGTGACCACTGGACTATCTTGTCCATCAAAGAACAATCTACACGTGGTGTGTCTCGCCTCAAGGTCATCAAACACCACGTGTGTGGCCGTGGTCATCTCTACCTTCCCCCACACTTTGCTGGGTTTGTCCGAGTGTTGACACTTGTGACATGGACAAGTTCTCTCCTTGTTGTGTCCAATGTTTACATACCACACCAACCCAGTCCCTACTCTCATGACGTCACTTCCTCTCTTGTCATAAAATGCATATGGCTGTTTGGTGTTTGGGTCAAACTCTGGTCTTTCTGAACTGGTCATTTTAACAGCTACCCTGACAGTGAGGTCAGCTACAGCTTTGATGTACTCAACTAGGAGGTTGTCATGGTAACCTTCAGGCATGTGATTGATGTTAAAATCGTTGACAGGTACAAACTGTTTGTGACCTGGATTCTTCT
>MUZC01000360.1:232274-250443 GCA_002072015.1 Radix auricularia | reverse complement strand
TTTTCAAGTTAATGTTAGCAAGTTAATATATTCCTTGATGTAATCATACGGCGCGCCTGTCGTCTGCAATTAATATTTCTGTCACTCTTATTGAATGATTACTACTCTACGATACATGTAGTATTAGTTTATTATGATTACTTAAGGAAATCCTTATTTCAAATAACTTAATAATATTAAATGATAAAAGAATTATAATGGTATAAATCAACAAATATTAAAAGCAATTTTGACAATTTGTGTACGATTTATTACTTTTTAAGAGAAATATGATCTTTTGAGGGCTCTAAGAAAATGTTTTAGTGTAGTCGAGTACTTTGTAAAATTCAAGGATCGATTAGATTTGATTCGATTTTTAAAATATAAAAATAATAACAGGAAGAGAATAACAGTTTAATCTTTTAAAATTAAATAATTTTACTTAATTCATGTCAAGCCTAATTTATTTTAATAACTTAAATTTGTAAAATGCATTGAAAGATAATTTTCAGTTCATGTTTAAATAATTTTAAAATGATGATTAGATATAGTTAATATTAAAATATTTGTTTTCCTAAGTTGTGAGTCTTCTTTAGTCTTCAGTTACTATGGTTACATGAGGCTAAATATATTTTCTTGTTTACTTCCAATTCGAAATAATCAAAAGGTTTTATCACTTGAATCTATTTGTGAAACGCAATAATATGCGTAATTAAGATTAAGTATATGTATATCAATTATTATTTAATTTGGTTGCGATGGCAGCAGTCATATACGTAGTTGTAGTTCTCAATGAATAAGCTCATTTCATTAATGAAATTAATGTCTAATTTAGTCTAATCTCATACTAATACTAATACTATTAGTAATTAGTAATTAGTTGCGCTTGACTCTAGACTCTAGTGTCTCTAGTTCTAGTTCTAGTTCTAGTCTAGGTATACTTAAATTAAAATAAAAATCGTGTATTGTTATACAGTAAATTGTGAATACGCACATATGTATAATTTTTAAATTAAAAACTAGAGATAAAATTAGTAATAGAAGGAAAATAAGGCTTTTTTTAAAAAATGAATCGTCGCTGTTGGTAATTATGTCTATGTCTTAGACTAAGACTTTTAGTGATTTAGTCCTAGTTTTAAATAATTGTTTTTATTCAGCTTAATTAATTATTATATGAATTTAATATATTTACAAAATGTAATAAAGTACAGCGAGAATATATGATATATAAATATAAAACAAAACGATACTAAGCTATTGAGTATAATTTATTTTTATTTTTTACTATTAATAACATAATAATATTAATTAAATAATGTAAAAAATGGCTATGTCTAAGACTATGAACAGAGAACATAAAATATTACTATTATAATTAACTACGTTCAATTTATAGTACATCATATGCACAATTAATCTAATTTTATAAAATCAATAATTCACAAAATGTCAAAATTTAAATATTCATAGAATTCTGTCCTAGTATAATTCACTTGCTATATTATTCAATGTCTTGTTACTCACTAACTATTACTCATGGGATATGTTTTACTGTATCTCCATTATATTATAACAATGACTATGCTATATTATAAACTGTGATTTTTCATTTTCAATTACTAAGTTAAAAAAAAAAAAGAATTATTGTTTAATCCTATTCATCAGTTTATTGTAGCCTTATTTTAAAAATGATTAAATGTAATAATTTAAAAAAAAATCATAGACAAAATTAAAAATGGAATTTTTTAAAATAAATATTCACTTATTACATTAATTAGTTTACTGTAAATATCACATGATAATTAGCCATAAAGATAATGTTTTAATTTAAATTCCAATTATTTAAAATTATAATGTAAGATTGAATTCATATTTTTGTTTTAAACATTACTAAAATTATACATTAAATTTATGTATAAAAAATGTTTGTATAAGCACACCTACATCATACACTTTAAGTATTAATTTATACTTTTTGTAACTGCATAGTAAATATAAAAAGAAAGCATTGAAAATATGTTTAATACTTATAAAAAATAATTTAATGTAACTTTACCTCTCATCTAGCATTTTCTGGCAAACAGGGACACTTTTAAACAATATTTAGAGAGTATTTCAATTATTTAGAAATTTGCCACAGTCTTTAACAATGTATAGACTTATAGACACTATATATAATATTAAGATAGTTCCAACATTCTTAAACATTGTTTAGACAGTATTTATTGTACTTAGATGGTTGCCACATTCTTTAACAATGTTTAGACAATATTAATTTCATTAAGATATTTACCTCTGCCTTAAACTATGTGTAGACAATATTTATTTTATTAAGATGTTTGCCTCTGTCTTAAACAATGTTTAGACAATATTTCTTTTATTAAGATATTTACAACATTCAATGTTGTGTCACATCTATTCCATCTGCCATCAATGTAAGTAAATTGTATTTTCTACTTTAAAATTCGTGGAAGATGGGAAGTGTTTCACCAACATAATTAAATATAAGATTCCTCTAATGTTGTACTCATCAAGAAAAAGACATCTTTGTAATAACATAGCTAGTGTTATCTTTAATCATTTAATATAATTCTTTGTAAATGATATTCTTACAATTGTATATGGTAAGTATTTTTTAGAATTATAATGAATCTTTTTGAAATATAATCTTTGAAAAGTACTTTCTTTATGTTATATATATAAGTTGGACCTACTCCCACTAGGTAAGAACATATTTTTAATTTAATTTATTGTTATAGCTTTAATACAATAAATTAATAAGTTAAAGAAATATTTATTTATAACTGTGCTCCCTTTTATTATTCGAGCAAGACAAACTAAAATTTCAATACTGATCTAAACACAATTATTATGTCTTGGAATAAAAGTTATTTTCTTTTTTTTTTAATGAAAAATTTTTATTATATCAAATAGCATATAAATGCTCTCTCAATATTATAATCAAATGTGCACTTACCACTACAATATTTTTTCTGCACCTTTTTTTAATTTTATTATTTTAAATCTAATTATTTGTTTTAAAGTTTTAAATGTTTTTAGTGCTTCTTTAAATAAATAATTATGGATATTATATAAGTTTTCAATATTATTTTCTTATTTTTTATTTTAAGCTATTAATGAGAAAGGAAAAAAAATCTCTCTTCTGGTGAGATTATTTATATTCTGATAGATACAATTTTTTAAATATATTTTTCTAAAAATTAGTTTTCAATACTTGCTTTAAGGTTGTCTAATTAAGTGACCATAAAAAAACTCTCATTCTTATATCATTTTTTTAAAAAAAATTGATACATAAACTTATTATTTATTCCTCTGAACTTGTGTAAATTTATTCTGGTTCGGTTTCTTAGCTATCAGTATTTAATTTAAAAGTGTTAATATGAAAAGTTATATAAAAAAAATATTTTCCAAAATTTGTTGAATTTGTTTTCATTAAAGCCTTTAATTTATATTTTGTAACTTTAAAAAAATACTAGCTACCTACAGTACTTACCTCCATAATGTTTGATATAGGTTGATTGACATAGAACTTATATCTGTCAGAGACAATAATATACAAGCTACCTACAGTATTTACCTTCATAATGTTTGATATAGGTTGATTGACTTATAACTTATATCTGTCAGAGACAATAATATACTAGTTACATACAGTACTTACCTCCATAATGTTTGATATAGGTTGATTGACTTATAACTTATATCTGTCAGAGACAATAATATACTAGTTACCTACAGTACTTACCCCCATAATGCTTGATATAGGTTGATTGACTTATATAATCGTCAGAGACAATAATCTAGTAAAATAAATGAATAATTTTTAGGGCATTTAAGAAATTGCATTAAAAATTTCTTAAGTTAAATTTTAGTATTACATAATATTTTGAAAATTTGTATTAAAAACACAGAAAATTTACCAGTGGAAAAACAGTGGTATGTATATTTGAATGATGCTCTTGATATATTGGGATAAAACATTAGTTTAAAATATGATTTTGGTCATTTAGATAGAGATGATCAACATGATAAGAGGCCTTTTTTCATTTTTTGAGATATCCGTGATTATTGACATTCAAATAGAAAAACATCTTATATCTTATCTTATATGTTACAGACGCTCCTTCTGTACAGAAGATTATTGCGTCCTACGTATTTCTATGGTTTGTGTTTAGTCCTGTATTCTTAGAATGCTCAGAAAAATAGAAAATTTGGTGCTTGCATTTTTTAAAAAATAGCTAGTCATATTTTGTTGACTAAATGGACGCCATAAGAATTTTGTTGACTATATAACTTGATGGATGTCATACTAATGGGGTTGACCTGTTTGAAAATTTTAATAACAAAACTCCTACTTTAACTTAATGATATCAGTTGTAAACAATAGTTATGTAATAAAAGAACTATTTACTTATGGTTTTAAATAAATCGCCACATTAATTGGTTTGTTTATAACAGTTTTCTTTTTATATATGGTGAAAATTTTTTACACAATTATGATTAAGAAAAAAAGTTTTCAGATTGAATAAAAAGTTGTCATTAATAACACAACATTGAAACAATTTTTTCTTTTTTATGTATAAGGAGAAGTCTATTTAAAAAATCTCATTGTAAGAGAAGTTTATAAGAGTAATATTCTTTATCCAAATTTTAGCCGAGGAAATTGAAGAAAATGAGATCTATAAATTTTATATGTAAATAAATCTGTAAGCAAATTGAAAAGAATACTAACATCTATATAGTCATAAAGATCTAGTAAATTACTGAAGTATAGTTGAGAATAACTTAAAATAGACTTTTGTCTGCTAAAAAATAAACCAAGATACATATATCTGTTACATTGTCAGATGTTCTCATCTAGGATATAAGGGCCTGGGATATTGATGTCAAGTCTCATCTAGGGTACAAGGGCCTGGGATATTGATGTCAAGTCTCATCTAGGGTATAAGGGCCAGGGATATTGATGTCAAGTCTTATCTAGGGTACAAGGGCCTGGGATATTGATGTCAAGTCTCATCTAGGGTATAATGGCCTGGGATATTGATTTCAAGTCTCATCTAGGGTATAAGGCCTGGGATATTGATGTCAAGTCTCATCTGGGGTATATGGACCTGGGATATTGATGTCAAGTCTCATCTGGGGTATATGGTCCTGGGATATTGATGTCAAGTCTCATCTGGGGTATATGGACCTGGGATATTGATGTCAAGTCTCATCTGGGGTATATGGACCTGGGATATTGATGTCAAGTCTCATCTAGGGTATAAGGGCCTGGGATATTGATGTCAAGTCTCATCTAGGGTATAAGGGCCTGGGATATTGATGTCAAGTCTCATCTGGGGTATATGGACCTGGGATATTGATGTCAAGAGACAATAGACACAAATATGTATAGTTGATTGTATTAAAATAATCCTAATGACTGAATGTCTTTGGCAGAAGCAGTTCTTCTATTGTATTTTAAGTATAAAAGGTTATCATGATTATTATTGGAAGACATTTATTTTATATATATTAATTTAATATTATAATAATTTAATAGTAATTCAAGTTTGATTATATCCTTTGTTTAACCATTTAACATAAAAGAAGATAGATAAACAGTAAAGTCAAGTATAAAATGACTCAACTGTATTAAGAGATAATAATTTTTATCATTATATCCTAAAACATTGCAGCAATGTTTTCATTTAACATTTGATTTCTTTATTTTTGTCTGTATGATATATGTTTGTTAAAGAAGTCTTTGTACTAAAATGTGAGTTGTTTTGTGTCTTCTTGTGAAGGTTTATACATATCTTACTTTAACAGTGTGTATTTATGAGTTGTTTTGTGTCTTCTTGTGAAGGTTTATGCATACCTTACTTTAACAGTGTGTATTTATGAGTTGTTTTGTGTCTTCTTGTGAAGGTTTATACATATCTTACTTTAACAGTGTACATTTATGAGTTGTTTTGTGTCGTCTTGTGAAGGTTTATACATATCTTACTTTAACAGTGTACATTCATGAGTTGTTTTGTGTCGTCTTGTAAAGGTTTATACATATCTTACTTTAACAGTGTACATTTATGAGTTGTTTTGTGTCGTCTTGTGAAGGTTTATAACTATCTTACTTTAACAGTGCACATTTATGAGTTGTTTTGTGTCGTCTTGTAAAGGTTTATACATATCTTACTTTAGCAGTGTACATTTCTTCTTTTCTGCGGCGTTAGAGGCAAAAAGACTCATAAATGTACACTGTTAAGAAGAGGCAAACCCGAAAGGCCCGTGCTGTCAACCCTCCAGGAGACAATCAACTCATCCAATGTCCCTTCTGTTTCCGAACTTTCCGTGCCAGGATCGGCCTTGTCAGCCATCTGCGCACACACAGGCAAAACAAGTCCCAGCAACCCTCGGATGACTAAAGTGGTCCTCGTCGATTCGACGGACGAACGAATCTCACTATAGTCTTATTCTAATTAGTTTCAACATAATCTTGTTATAATTAGTATAACTATAGTCTTGTTCTAATTAGTATTACTATAGTCTTGTTCTAATTAGTATCACTATAGTCTTGTTCTAATTAGTATCACTATAGTCTTGTTCTAATTAATATCACTATAGTCTTGTTCTAATTAGTATCACTATCCTACTCAGTGTGAGATTAATGGAAGTTGTCTAGAGTAAAATATTCTCAACAACAGATCTCTAGTAGCGGGCATATCTACATTTTCGTTACAAATTATTGTTTTAATTCATTTTACTCTACAAACAATTCAGCAAATCCAACATCACATAATAACTAGAAACCAGAATCTAACAAAACTTATTTTAACCTCAAAGAGACGCCACTAGTCACTAGGGTTGCTGTCATCCAGCATGGTAGCCCATGATTTCACCCCTCACGACTTATTACATTAAGGCGTCACTAGTCACTAGGGTTGCTGTCATCCAGCATGGTAGCCCATGATTTCACCCCCTCACGACTTATTACATTAAGGCGCCACTAGTCACTAGGGTTGCTGTCATCCAGCATGGTAGCCCATGATTTTACCCCCTTACGACTTATTACATTAAGGCGCCACTAGTCACTAGGGTTGATGTCATCCAGCATGGTAGCCCATGATTTCACCCCTCACGACTTATTACATTAAGGCGTCACTAGTCACTAGGGTTGTTGTCATCCAGCATGGTAGCCCATGATTTCACCCTCTCACGACTTATTACATTAAGGCGCCACTAGTCACTAGGGTTGCTGTCACCCAGCATGGTAGCCCATGATTTCACTCCCTCACGACTTATTACATTAAGGCGCCACTAGTCACTAGGGTTGCTGTCACCCAGCATGGTAGCCCATGATTTCACCCCCTCACGACTTATTACATTAAGGCGCTCAGTCACTAGGGTTGCTGTCATCCAGCATGGTAGCCCATGATTTCACCCCCTTACGACTTATTATATTAAGGCGCCACTAGTCACTAGGGTTGCTGTCATCCAGCATGGTAGCCCATGATTTCACCCCCTCACGACTTATTACATTAAGGCGCCACTAGTCACTAGGGTTGCTGTCACCCAGCATGGTAGCCCATGATTTCACCCCCTCACGACTTATTACATTTAGGCGCCACTAGTCACTAGGGTTCCTGTCACCCAGCATGGTAGCCCATGATTTCACCCCCTCACGACTTATTACATTAAGGCGCCACTAGTCACTAGGGTTGCTGTCACCCTGCATGGTAGCCCATGATTTTACCCCCTACGACTTATTACATTAAGGCGTCACTAGACTTAAAATTGTTGCCAACCAGTGCTTTATCTTATACTATCACATATCTTTAATTCTAGGCTATAGTCTATATTATAAATAAATAAGTTACGTACTCGTTTCAGATAGATTTTTAGGTTTATGTAATTTTAATGAATTAATTTATTTGGACAAACAATTTAAATATTAACTTACATAATTGATATCCCTTAAAATTGATTTAAAATTTAAACTAAATTCAATCAATGCTATACTATTCCCTCAGTTAGATTAATGTTAAAGTCTCTCTGTAAGACATAAAAATTAAGCAGTCTAACAGTCTATTGCATTTGTGTACCAAAACTATCATAAACTATGTCAATTTGATAACGCCCTTCAAAATAATTGATCTGTGATATATTAAACTAAAATGAAATATACATATTATTACTAAAATAAAGAGCACCTACCTACTGTCAAGACAAATTTTACAAACAAAATGCTTGCCTAAACGTTAAAAAATATCGGGAATATTTTTTATTACGTTACAAAAAAATATTTTCATACCGAAAAGTTTTTTAGATAAAAATAGATAACGGAAATTCCCAATTTGACACCCGCAAACATTAAGATTAAGAGCGTTATATTACTTTGTATTTGTCGTACACAGGAGAGGGGGGTTGTACACTCAAACGAACTTCTTTTATGAATTTCAGCCCTTTTGCTGTAACAAATATCTTTTTTAAGACGGCTACGGCCCCTTCTTCGTTCAGCCCTTTTGTTGTAACAAATATCTTTTTTAAAGACGGCTACGGCCCCTTCTTCGATAAAAAACAAAAGGCTAAAAAACGACACAGAGGACCAACTGTCCCTGTACCACTATTGTATATAAGCACTGACAAACTGGCCCATTGGATCAATTATGAACAATCTAGACAAAGGTGCAAGCTACCAGGTTGCAAAGGGTACACCAATTTCAAATACTCCATGTGCAATGTCCATTTGTGTTTAACTAAAGACAAAAGCTGTTTCAAAACCTTTCATGAATAAACGGTTCAGTTGGTTTGACGGTTGCATGAGGTTGCAAATTTGCAACAAAAATGTAATTGATACAAAATAAATATTTCTAAGCTATAAATATGATTTTCAATATTTTGTATGTATTGTACTGATGAGATACTAACCCCTTATATTTTTTCATTAGAATTTAAAACATCATGAAAAATCATAAAATGAAGGTTTAATCGTAAGTACTAAATCAACTTTTATCCAGTAACAGTTATTTAGTACAAGAAGGGATGACCTCTACGTGGTTCGACAGACGAGTAGGGCCGTGGGGCAGACCACAACCTGAAACCGACAAACCCCTGGCTTGGACAGCCGAAGGCCGTTGTTAGGTGTTAGGTGCTAGTCATATATGATTACAGTCGCTGTACGGATCTTAGGCAAAGCATTTAGGTGCAATGCCGATAATGAAAACCAAAGTACCCGTTGAGGGTCGGGTTACTCCGAAGCGACCGTTTCGTCCCCCTTAATTAACTAGCAACGCAACTGAGCGGTGCCGGTTTAGGGCTAGGAGCGCCAGTACGAAATAGCAAAAGGTGCCGCTACGAAACGCTTTTGGTAGCCAGCTCTGAGGAAACCTTCCGGTGGGGGTTAAACCCTAGGCAGGTCAGTGATGATCCCCTGCCTTGCGGTGATGCTAATCATTGAGACTCGTAAGCTTTACCGGGGTTGCGCCTAAGGGATACTATGTTGATAGCGAGTCATATTAGGGAATTCCACTCCTCCCTCGGGAGGCTCACTTTAGTGGGAGGCGTTTTCGACCTAGTGCCCTGGACGCCCAGGCGGTCTTTTGTAGCAGCGACCGCTCCGGGGGGGGGGCTTCTCAGTTTTTACGTCCCTTAGGGGGCCACAGGGCTTAGGGGGTTTACCGGAAAGCCCCATGAAGAGCGCAGACTCGGTACTGCTGATTTTCTTCCACATGTAGGATTTTCAGTACAAACACAATCAAGGAAATATAACCGTACTGAAATTAAAATCGGAAATAGTGTGTCCATCTTGTCACGTGACTTGAGATGTGTCCATCTTGACACGTGACTTGAGATGTGTCCTTCGTGTCATTTTGACTCGAGATGTGTCCTTCTTGTCACGTGATTTGAGATTTAGTAAAAGAAGCGAGCTAAACTGTGTGTAAATAATTTTATTTTTTTTGCAAGTCGTAATTTTAGTCTGCGCACATATGTTTAAAAAAACACACATATCTACACAGTAATGATTTGAAGTATATTTAATACATAACTGTGCTAAATCCAATTTGCCGTTACCAACAGGTATATATTGCAATTAACTCTGTGTTCTCTTCCTTTGTTATTTAGGTTTAGTTCTATGGGTTAAATCGTTAGGAATCATTCAAACAGCCTACGGTACTTGATACATGCTATTTACACAATTATCACCTATATATGTCTATGTGCATTTTTGTAAGCTAGAGGGATTAGTTCTACGGGTTCAATCGTTAGGAATCATTCAAACAGCCTACGGTACTTGATACATGCAATTTACACAATTATCACCTATATAATATATGTCTATGTGCATTTTTGTAAGCTAGAGGGATTTTTAAAAATTAACAACTCGGTACCTTTTTTATTATTTTTAAAAATAAATTTTAGATTATTCAGATTAGTTGATTTATTAAATTCATACTCTAGGATATAAAGTTATGTAACTTGATAATTTAAACAATTTTTGAGAAAGATAGACTGTAAACAACAGAAGCGAATGTGATTTTATTAATTTGATGTCTAACAGAAATGTTACCTATAGATAAGTATGTGAGAAATGAGACTGATATGCTGTCAAACAAGAGGTGTTACATATAGAATAGCATATATAGAAATAACACTGAGGTGCTGTCAAACAAGAGGTGTTACATATAGAATAGTATATATAGAAATACCACTGAGGTGCTGTCTTACAAAAAGTCTTTTTTCTACTTTTTTTTTTATATCCATATTTGTCGGGGCATCCCCGTTGAGTCATACAATATCATTTATAGAATTTCCAATTGTTCACATTACGGTACCGCAATTATTGTTTCCTAATGTCTATTTATTAATTTACACTGACTTGAAAGCTCTGAGTCATACAACTTGATTGAAGGAAATATTTGCTGACGTAATACTTTTCATTTCATTTAGATTGATTACAACATTCGAATTTAAAGTTTTATTAACTATTTGCTTCTTAAATCACTCGACCAATCCGTTTTTAGTTTGAGCTCTCTGGGTGGTGTCCCATTTAAATTCTAAATAAACGCCACGCATCTAATTGTACAACTAATTTTGTGTTTTCCCGAAAGTGCTTAATTACCTCAACTGAGTGCCATGTCATTTTATTAGCAAGCCGTTTTACACTCAGATATTGAAGAATACACTTACATTAAGATAATGTATAAAGCTTTAGAGAACCTTCAGGCAAGAGACAAGTTCATAATGATAACAGTGAGAGTCACGCCTGTTACTGTTATAGAGAGTCATCTAATGTTTAAAGCTTTAGAGAAGCTTGAGCCAAGAGACAAGTTCATAATGATAACAGTGAGAGTCACGCCTGTTACTGTTATAGAGAGTCATCTAATGTTTAAAGCTTTAGAGAACCTTGAGACAAGAGACACGTTCATAATGATAACAGTGAGAGTCACGTCTGTTACTGTTATAGAGAGTCATCTAATGTTTAAAGCTTTAGAGAAGTTTGAGATAAGAGACAAGTTCATAATGATAACAGTGAGCGTCACGTCACGTCTGTTACTGTTATAGAGAGTCATGATATAATATATGGTAGGTTGAGTTCAATTTCTGATGTGTTGGCAGCTCTCAAAAAATATTTCTATGTGTTATGATGTTAAGAAAATCAAAGTTTTTTTTTAACACATATCGAATACAATTGATTACACGTTTATAGATCTAAATGTATTTAAAGATATGAAACATTGAGCATCATTTAAAGCGTAAATGGACGCATACAGTTGTAGAAATTGGAAATTCTTTGCTTGACATATTATGACTCACATGACATACCATGCCAACTTACATCATTGTTAAGAAAAAAAACACTTTTAAAAAATCCCTGTAAAGTGATGTACACATCAAATCGGGAATTCCATAAATGACATTGTATGACTCATTGCAGGGCATCTAGCCAACGTTGGGTCGTGAGATCATCTAAAAAAAATAGTTGCTGTACTTAAATTAGACATCACCTCAGTCTCATTTCTCACAGTCTTGTCGTACAGTCTAACTCACTATAAATTAGACATCACCTCAGTCTCTTTTCTCACAGTCTTGTCGTACAGTCTAACTAACTATAAATTAGACATCACCTCACTCTCATTTCTCACAGTCTTGTCGTACAGTCTAACTCACTATAAATTAGACATCACCTCAGTCTCATTTCTCACTTCTCACAGTCTTGTCGTACAGTCTAACTCACTATAAATTAGACATCACCTCAGTCTCATTTCTCACAGTCTTGTCGTACAGTCTAATTCACTATAAATTAGACATCACCTCAGTCTCATTTCTCACAGTCTTGTAGTACAGTCTAACTATAAATTAAACATCACCTAACTCTCATTTCTCACAGTCTTGTCGTACAGTCTCACTTTAAATTAGACCTCACCTCAGTCTCATTTCTCACAGTCTTGTCGTACAGTCTAACTCACTATAAATTAGACATCACCTCAGTCTCATTTCTCACAGTCTTGTCGTACAGTCTAACTCACTATAAATTAGACATCACCTCAGTCTCATTTCTTACAGTCTTGTCGTACAGTCTAACTCACTATAAATTAGACATCACCTCAGTCTCATTTCTTACAGTCTTGTCGTACAGTCTAACTTACCATAAATTAGACATCACCTCAGTCTCATTTCTCACAGTCTTGTCGTACAGTCTAACTCACTTTAAATTACAATAATAAACATTAAGAAGTTATATTAAATTAAAAGATCCTACCAATATAAGATATTTTATATTAAAAGACCCTTCCAATAGAAGTAATATTGTATTAAAAGATCCCCCAAATAGACGTTATATGATATTAAAAGATTTTACTAATTAAAGGTTATCTCTTACGTTTAAGTAAAGTGAATGAATTGCACTGGGCGTACTCTAGGCGTTGTCTCACACTTATATTCTTCTCTGTCTTATAAATAAGTATTTTAATTATAAGTTACCAATGTGTGTGTTGTAAAGAAAATTTTAATCTCAAACACAACTTTATTGTTACGATATCAAACAGATGTTGCATAATAATTTAAAATTAAATTTTGGTATAACTTAGAGTGAGTTATAAAACATCGAATAAAGATATGGAAACTTATCCTAAAAATGCTATGGCACATATCTTGTAGGTTTCGTATTAAAGCTTTAAATACATAAGAAATTTACCTTCACAATCTCGTCTTGACTTGACAACATCTTGCTCCAAAATGAGACTCTACTCAACACGGCAGCTTTTATAACCAAATCTGCCCACGTGGCTCTATATTTAGTTATAGGAAATTCCCTCCGTAAACACGCCACGTAATTGTTCTTACGTGCATGTGGGGAAGGGAAATTACAAATCGTATGTACGTCAACTCTCTCACCAGCCCAATACTTTAATTTAATACCTTTTTTTTAATAAATATTTTAATTGGTTTTTTGCACCTAGAACTATTTTGTTGTAGTTGCTATATTTAAATAGTTTAAAAGAAAACTATGTATAGACATATTATCTGGGTATTTTTCCTTTATCTTATCCCCCCCCCCCCAAAAAAAAACCAACATGTTTATATGACGTCACAAGGGTTAGGGTTATTGTTAGTGGTTAGGGTTATCAAACATGTCAGAGTTGTTGTTAGATGCACGTTTTCGCCACATAAACTCACACAAATAAAAGTAAATCATTTGTCTATGGGTTCCAATTTGTCTTTTATTTCTCTCTTTAGCAGACCTCCCAAGTCTTTTCGTTTTCTTTTTTCCTTTCTTTTTACATCTCATGCCATAAATTAATAAACGGGAAATAAATACTGCTAATCAGTATCGTATGTATTTATTTTTAAAATTTTGCGGGTAAGATAAAGTAAAAAAAACCTATTATCTGTACAATCAACACTACAGTGAAAATAACACAGTACTGGCATGTTAAAAATAGGTGATATATTATGTTTATTAGATGAAGTAATGTTTAATTGCTTGATCGTTTGTGTAGATAAGGTGTAAAGATTATGTGTGTATAATATGAAGACTAAGCCTTCTAGAATCATAATCTGTTTCATGTTTTGATCGTAATAGAATGTGTTTAATGTTTGGAACGTAATATAATGTGTTTAATGTTTGGAACGTAATCGAATGTGTTTCATATTTGGAACGTAATAGAATGTGTTTAATGTTTGGAACGTAAAAGAATGTGTTTAATTTTGGAACGTAAAAAAATGTGTTTAATTTTGGAACGTAATAGAATGTGTTTAATGTTTGGAACGTAATAGAATGTGTTTCATGTTTGGAACGTAAAAGAATGTGTTTCAAATTTCAAACTTATCACGTGATCTTGTTCTTTTCCTAATTTCTGGTAAATTATATTTACACTAGTTCAAAAGCCCGCTGAAGCTGGCAGAACGAAATCCCACAGAAGGGATAAGAAAGATTTTACCAAATACAGCAATAGAAAAAAAAACCACGTGGCCTTTATTGCCATGAAAAGATTACGATAAGAACAGAAATAACAAAGAATTGTATGAAATACTGTAAATACTGTAATAGAAAATAACATTTGGCCTATATTGCCATGAACACAATACGATATGAAAATAAATAACAAAGAGATGTACAAAATACTGAAATAGAAAAGAACTTTTATCTTTTATTGGCATGAACACAATACGATGTGAACAGCTAAATATGAAATATTTCCTTGTACCCCACATTTTTAGTGTAGCAGGTGGAGCTGTCGTGGAGTAATTTCCCTTGTTTAGGACCATCTGCCACATGGACATTGACATCTGCTAATCTGCGTACACGGGAGAAAGCAACGATTAACTGCCCGTGGCTAAACACAGGTTGTGGTAGGTAGATGCCCTCCTTATCCAGTGTCTGGCCCTGCGATTTGTTTATGGTCATTGCGAAAGCTAACTTCACAGAACGAAATGCAAGTCTGTTGTTGTCGGGGCAATGTCCGCGCGTGGAATAAACAGAGGTCGACCTTTATCACTTCCGGACAGAAGTTCAGCGATGTTGAGGTTTGGTTTGAGGTCCCTAACCACCAATCTGGTGCCGTTGCATAGACCTCGTTTTGTGTTCAAATTGCGAAGAAGAATTATAATTGCTCCCACTTTTAATGTTAATTGATGAAATGGCATTCCCGAAGGTGCCATTTGATGTAGAAATTTCACGGGATAATTGTTTTCATCATCTGGCGTGCAGTCGTCGATGAAGTCAGAACTTAAGTATGTCCTGGGTTCTGCTTCAAGTAAATGCAGAACCTGACTACTGATAAGGTCCACATCGGCATTTGTAGGGCAGAGAATAGCCTTATTTAAACATTCTTCCGCATCTTTGGCTTGACGTCGTTCACCGAAGATTTTGAAAGCAATAGATCCTGTGCAGACCATATGGGCTGGAACTTCAAACATATTCTCGTCCAATCCATGTTCATTGGTTCATGTTCCATTGCCTGGCTCAATTAACCAAGAAATAAATTCTGGATCAATAGATCGAGTGAAGACCATATGGGCTAGAACTTCAAACATATTCTCGTCCAATCCATGTTCATTGGTTCATGTTCCATTGCCTAGCTTTATTAACAAAAACGTAAATGCTGGATCAATAGATCGCACTTTACTTGTCAATGTGAGAATTGTAAATTTACACCAAAGTTCGGTAAACTTAATACTCGCTTCGACAATGGAGGCCCTGGTTCCATGAGCAACAACGGGCAAAGTTTGCCTGAAGTCCCCACCCAAGAAAATGTTTTTTTGCACCCAAAGTTTCGTCATTTTGCATGCTATCTTGTAAGAGTTTATTCACGCATTTCAATGCGTCCTTAGAGGCCATCGTGGATTCATCCCAAATGATTATTGTGGCTCTTCGGAGAATGTCAGCATCGGTGGAGGTCATTATCATTCTGGAGGTTGAGGTGTCGATAATTGGGACGGGAAGTTTAAAGTGAGAATAATACGTTCGACCACCTTCCAGTAAATTGGCCGCGATTCCAGTTGATAAAGTAGCTAAAGCACTCTTCTGTTCCCCTCTAAAGGATGCTAGCATGGTGGTGTACAAATGTTTTTTACCACTGCTACCAGGTCCGTCAAGAAAGTAACGCCTATGAGGAAGATGATCATTGGATGCGGCTGCGAAAATTTCTTCAAATGCGTGTCTCTGCTGTTCATTGAGACTCCGTACAATGTATGTTGCTTTGCTGAGCTGTTGGACCGGAACAAAAACTTGAGACTCCGTACCATGTCTGTTGCTTTGCTGAGTTGTTGGACCGGATCAAAAACTTGAGACTCCGTACAATGTATGTTGTTTTGCTGAGTTGTTGGACCGGATCAAAAACTTGAGACTCCGTACCACGTCTGTTGTTTTGCTGAGTTGTTGGACCGGATCAAAAACTTGAGACTCCGTACCATGTCTGTTGCTTTGCTGAGCTGTTGGACCGGAACAAAAACGATGTCTTGTATGTCTTCCACGTAACTTGGTGGAACTGGTAAACATTAATTCTGGCAGGTTTTCCTATTGAACATCAGTAAGGGCCAAATTGAGGCAGTGTTTGCAATTCACTTCGTGATAAAACTGCAACGTAAAATCTTCATAAAAGTATTCTTCATATTTCTGGAGCAATTGTGTAATATTTGAAGGAGATGCGAGTAGGCACATATCTAATACATAATTAACCTAAGAATGCGTGTGTCTCACCGTCCAAAAGCACAGAAAAAGGTGCTCAAAAGGCGCGCAAAGAGGCGCGCAAAATTATTATAAATAAATAAAAAATGTTCGTCGTAAAAAAAAATTATATGACGTCATTATTTTAGATCAGAACGTCAATTACTGCAACAACGCACGAACCTGTGACTTCAGCATATGTGTACACACAGACACACATTTGCGTTGAATCTAACATCGGCCACCAGCCTATGCGTGTTTGTCTCCGTTATAAATCATGATGGAAGTCACCACAAACCGGTTAATGTCGGTCTTCGGTTCTTGACCCACAGCCATCTGAATTGCTGTGCCGCATTCAAGGTCTGACACCGTTCTCCTACGCCTGTACCCATCGTCAATGTCACGTCGCTTTGCGTTATTATTTCTTCTTAAACAAAACAAATTTACAAACCTTCGCGTGTTGCCACGAGGCAACTATGCCTCGAAAAAAGAACATTCAATGAAGCCGAAATTGCCGATAGAAAACTTCGCAGAAACGAACATAACAGGAATCGAAGAAGAGCAGAAACACTCGAGGACGCTTCCCGGCGACGAGAATCGCCGAAACAACAAGATCGCATTCGAAGAGCAAGTGAAACCGACGACCAATGGTCCCGTAGACGGGAAGTAGCAGACACTAATAAACGATGTCCGTCAGCTACACTCTGGGAAGTACATGCACCTCATCTGGATGGAGCCTACGGAAGTGATTTCGTGAATGACAACGTCCAGCAACATTTCTGTGGCAATTTACAATTGCTGTGCACATTCTGCGGGGCCAAACAATATTTTTTCAAACAACCAGTGGACAAATTATTTACCACGTGCTGCCAGAAAAGAAGAGTGACGCTAGACCCCCCCCCCCCCGCATATCCCCTTTACTGAGGACTCTTATGACCGGGGGGGGGTGGGGGGAACAAGAGCAATCCAAAAACTTCACGGACAACATCAGGTCTATTAATAGCGCCTTAACCTTTGCGTCAATGGCTGCTAAAGTCGCTCATCCTCCCGGATACGGGCCCTACTGCTTTCGCATCCACGGACAGATTTACCACAGATCTGGGGCTCTGCATCCTGATAATGATGATCGTCGTCAATTTGCTCAGCTATATATCCTTGATCCTGATGAAGCTTCGGAACAAAGGATTCAAATGCGACGTAACTCTACATGCAACCGTGATCTAATGGCGCTCCAGAGCTCATTCATGACCGACAACAATCCATTTGCAGATGCAAGCAAAATGCTGTGTGTAGTGGAACACGAATGTCTGGCGGAAGCAGCTTAACGGAGTACATTACCTACAACTGTGTCACTGGCCATCATTCATCATAGTAACGATGACCAACGGTAGTTACAATGCTGAACGATCCAATGAAGTGGGTTTCGTCTTCCAAAATGCGGATGGAGAACCTCTTCTTGAACGGGACGTCATAACACACTGCAAAACAATTTCACACGCAAGTAAAACACAAAGAATAAAC